>ML375639.1:0-57090 GCA_005239525.1 Nicotiana knightiana
ATATATATATATATATATATATATATATATATATATATATATATATATATCCTTCCAACCTTGCAAATGTAACTTCTCCAGAAGCATCACCATTCTTTCCTCCTCCAAGTTCTCGAGGAGTCTGCCTTTCAAGATAGTCATCTTTCCAAATTTGACCATCTTGTCTTTTTCAGCATCAAAATCAACCTCTTCTTCCTCTGCACTCCATTCTTCTTCCTCCACAATTTTCGCTTTTCTTGATTTCACAGTAGACCTAGTTCTTTTAGCCAAAATGGATGGTTCAACTGACTTTGACTTTGACTTTGAAACAGACTTCTAAACAGACTTCTTTGTGAAAGTCTTGGTTTTCTTAGCTTTAGGAGTCAAAACCTCCACTTCTTCTGTCTCATCTTCATCTCGAAGGGTCAGGTTCATCTCATCAATTTCAATAGCCTCAATAAGCTCATCCACCTTTTTCTTTCCCTTAGCAACAACTTTTCTTTTACTTTCTTCTAAGGGTTTCTCCAGTTCAGCCTCACTCTGCTTCTTCTGACTTCTTGTAGCTCTTCCTCTTGTGGGAGGAATTTCAACATGGATAGAAGAGGCAGCCTTCCTTTTCTTGTTTGCCCTAGCAGTGCCAGGGGCTTTAACTCCTGAACTTCCTTACTTCTTTGGATTGTAACTTTCAGTCACCCTTTTCAGTAAGTCTGCGAAGATTTCCTATTCAGATGGAATATGCTCATCTAAATTTTTCCCTCGTCGAACCAGCCCCTCAGCAGCTTCTCCAAACCCACTTCCCCCTATTTATCTCATACTCTTCTCTATTCCAGCAGATTCATGACCCCAAACAACCATAGCACCTGATTCTTTAGTTGGACCAACGGGAGTGGATGAAGAACCAACCACTCTTTTCCCTTACCCCTCACAGTAATACGAGCACCCTCACTCTCTTTTTATTTTCATTTTCTATTTTTACCACTAGCCCTTCCAGACTCAGTAGTCTCAACACCCGTCATAGATCCTTCCAGTACAAATCTCCAAATTCATAGCAACCTCAGAAATAGTTTCAGAAGTAACTTTAGGGCCAGGCATTACCTGTTTTGTCTCAAAAGAAACCGTTTCTTCCCCCTCAGTAGCAGTTTGAATGATTCATCAGATTTCCTGGGTTCTTCTTCCCTACCCGCTTTCAATTGTTCATTTATTTTCTTAATCTGTCCTACACCAGCGGCAACCTTGTGAGCCATCATTTTTACTCTTTTCTTAGAGTTTGGCGTGGTTGAAGAGGTTATAAAAGGTGTGAAAATGGTTTCCTGGGGTGGTGATGAAGGATTCTCAGTGGTTTTTGCCATTTCTGTGCTTTGGCATGAAGGAAAAAGAATCAGATTATGTTTGGAAGATGAGAGAAGATGGAGAGTATTTTGACGGCTTGAAAAGATGAAGTGAAGAAGACACTAAGACTAATCAATTTAAAGAGGAGTTTTTAATTGGGTAATGACAACCTTTCAGAAGTCTAATCAAACTAAAATTCTATTTGAAAAGACGTTGGAGACTATCCCTAGAATCTAGGCACTTAATACGGTTAGGTATTCTTTTGAATGAGATTGGTTCACTTGTAACAGATAAGTACAAAAAGAATTTGGGATTAGATCGGACTCTTTTTTTAATCACGATCCAAATATAATTATTCCAAATTAGGCAGAGTGTACATACCAAGTACTCTTGATGAACCAGGTTCTTCACTAAAAAATCTCTTATGTAAGTCTGAATTTTCCAAGAACATAAAGATAATATCATTAGAGATTAGTGAGTCATTTTAGCACATGGCACAAGAGTATACTATTGAAAGTATGAGACTGAGCAAAATCTAATGATTTTTTAACAAAAAATCATTTTTTTCATTTTTTTTTCAATTGTGAATTTTGAACTGGTTCTTTTAGGTGATCTTAATCATCCCTGATTCTAACTTGTTCCTTTCAAAGTGAACTTTACTTAGAGCTTTTGCGAAGATGTCGGCTATTTGCTTGTCAGTAGCACAAAATTCCACAGTGATCAAACCCTTCTCATAGTTGTTCCTCAAAAAGTGATGTCTAAAATCTATGTGCTTAGATCACTTGTGATGAACCGGGTTCTTGGTCATACTAATTGCACTAATGTTATCACAAAAGATGGGGATACAACCAACATCAATTCCAAATTCTATTAATTGTTGTTTGAACCACAACAATTGAGCAAAACATGAAGCAACAACAACATACTCAGCTTCAGCAGTAGATAAGGCCATATAATTTTGCTTTTTGGTGGCCCAAGACACAAGACATGAGCCGAGAAAGTGTGCCATACATGATGTGCTCTTTCTATCCACAAGAAAATCTGCATTATCAACATCAACATATCTCACTAGATTGAAATTACTACCTTTTAGATACCATAGACAAAGGTAGTGGTGCCTTTTAGGTATCTCAAAATCCTCTTGATAGTAGTCAAGTGAGACTCCTTTGGATTTGCCTGAAATCTTGAACAAAGGCCTACACTGAAAACATTGTCAGGTTTCCTAGCAGTGAGATACAACAACGAGCCAATCATTCCCATATACAACTTCTTATCAACAGATGAATCAGGTACATCTATATCCAACTTTGTAGCTGTTGCAAAAAGAGTGTTAGTTTCTTTGAAATTTTCCATTTTAAACCTTTTAAGCAACTCTTTTACATACTTCTGGTGGTGGATCATAATTCCATTTGAATTTTGTTTAATTTATAAGCCTAAAAAGAAATTAAGCTCACTCATCATGCTCATTTCAAATTCACTCCCCATTAGTTTAGCAAATTCTTTACTTAACTTATCAGTGGTTGCTCCAAAGATTATATCAGCAACATATATCTGAACTACCAAGAGTCTTTAGCTTTTTCTTTCAAGAACAAAGTATTGTCAATTTTACCTCTCTTATAGTCATGCTCAAGCAAAAAATTTGATAATCTTTTATACCATGCTCTTGGAGCCTGCTTGAGCCCATAAAGTGCCTTGTCAAGCTTGTACACATAACATGACATTTCTTGTTTTCAAAGCCCGGAGGTTTCCTGACAAACAATTCTTCTAGATAGCCATTCTCTCTTCCGGCCTATGTTGTAAGTTAGTTAGTTAGAGATCGAAACTGGACTTGAGAGAGACTAGACTTCTAGTAAGAGTAGGTGCGCCTTAAGTTGAGGAGAGCTGTTCACAAGCAGTGGTTGCGAAATGCACTCTTAACATCCATCTGATGGAGAGTGAATTCCACGTAAGTAGCAAAGGCTATGCAGAGTCTTATTGCTTCCAACCTTGCAACTGGAGCAAGGTTTCATCATAGTATATGCCCTCCTCTTGACTATATCCTTGAACCAACAATCTTGCATTGTTCCTTGTAACTGTTCCATCTTCATCAAGTTTGTTTCTAAAGGCCCATTTTGTGCCAATTACTGATCTGTCCTTGGGTCTTGGTACCAAATGCCAAACTTGACTCCTCTCAAATTGGCTGAGTTCATCTTGCATTGCATTTAGCCAATATGCATCCTAAAAAGCCTCATCAATGTTTTTTGGTTCAATAAGAGATAAGAAAGCATCAAAAGCACAAGGATCCTTCAATGAAAATATGGTTTTGATTCCAAAGGTTGGATCAGTAATTATGTTCTCAATAAGATGAGAACTTTGATACTTGTAAGGTTTCACAACCAGCTGGTTTCCTCTAGATGTTCCTTCCATGTTTTGTTATTGAGGAACAAATTCATGGACAGGTTCCCTTGAGGTTTGGGGATTACTTCCTCTTTGTTCTATTTCCTCGGTCATGCTGCCCTGGGTGGAAGGACCTGTTCCATCACTTGTTCCTTCATCTAGTGCAACTTCAGTCTGGGTTGTGGTTTCATTTGAGTTTCTTACCAGCACAATTGCTTCATCATCATGTTCTTGCCTCTCATAAAGAATGTTAGTTTCATCAAAAACCACATGAACACTATCTTTTACACATATATTTCTTTTGTTACAGACCTTATAAGCTTTACTATGTGAAGAATACTCCCTCATCACTTCTGGGATCAAACTTACCTCAGAAGTCTTTACCATTATTGTACACAAAATACTTTCATCCAAATGCCCTAAGATGGGTTATGTTTGGTTTTCTCCCTTTAAGTAATTCATAGGGAGTCTTCTCTACAAGAGGTCTAGTCATGCACCTATTTATGATGTAGCATCCAGTGTTTACAGCTTCTGCCTAGAAGCTATGGGGCAGTTTACTAGAAAGAAGTATAGTCCTAGACATTTCTTCAAGTGTCTTATTCTTTATTTTACTCCATTTTGTTGTGGAGTCCTAGGAGCAGAGAAATTATGATCTATGCCATGCTCATCACAAAATTCAGCAAATTTAGCATTCTCAAATTCAGTGCCATGATCAGACATACGTGATGCAAGTTGATTACCTAGTTGTTTCTGAGTTTATTTTAACAAAAGAAGTAAACATGTCAAATGCTTCATCTTTAGATGTTAAAAACAATGTCCAAGTAAACCTAGAACAATCATCAACAAGAACTATTACATATCTCTTACCACATCTGCTTAATATTCTCATTGGACCACAAAGATCCCTATGAACCAGTTCTATCGTCCTGGTGGTGCTTACCATTTTCTTGTATTTAAAAGAGGATCTTACCTACTTCCCGCTTGCAAAAGCTTCACAAACTTTATCTTCCTTGAACTTGATATTACGCATCCCTATCACCAGGTCCTTGGAGACTAATATGTTGAGTTGACTCAGACTGGCATGTCCAAGTCTTTTGTGCCAAAGAAGGGGGTCATTATCCGACACACTTAATCAAGTGAGAATTTTCTGAAAGTGTGGACAGATCTACAACATATATGTTGTTCACACGTTTTTCCTGCAAAAAAATCTTGTCAGTGGTAAGATTAATCACAAAGCATTTGGTAGAGGTGAGTGCTACCATGTTACCTCTATCACACAATTGTGATGCACTTATTAGGCTGTACTTTAGTCCATCTATCAGGTAGAAATTCTTAATAGAGTGGGAACCAGTCTTACTTACCTTTCCAACCCTAATTATCTCACCTTCTTTCCATTTTCAAAGAAGACATTACCTCCTTTGAGGTCCTCAAGTGAAAGGAACTGGTTCTTGTTACCTGCCATGTGCTTTGAGAAGCCACTATTCATGTACCATATTTGGCTGCTGCCCTTCACTTGGGACTGCAAAAGGAAATCAGGGATTAGTCTTAGGAACCCAAACTAGTTTGGGTCCTTTTCTATAGGCAAAATGATGAATCAAATTCTTTTTAGCCCAACTTGGTAGTCTATTCTTCCCTTTAACAAATTTTTTGTTCTTTTGACTAGCCTTTTCTTTTGTAGTGCATTCACTTCTATAGTGACCTGTGTTTACCACAGTGTGTGCAAATCTTGTTCTCAGGAAGTGTGAGGTATTTGTTTTTGGGATCCCATTTAGGTAGCAGATTCCCAAAGACAAGTCATTTTCTGTTGCTATTATGATGTTCCTGTAACCATGAAAGTGCATCGAGGGACATGTTCCATTTACAAGTTTTGTCCAACCCATGCTTGACCTTTCTTAGATCCTCCTTTAGAATTCTTATTTTCTCATCCCTCTTATACAACTCATCTTTCAATTTACCTACATTTTCTTCCAGAGTGAGTTGTGTGCGATCAACTGTCTTCTTACATGTTCTTAGTTTCAGTTTTAGATTTTCAGATCTAAGTTCTAGGACATTTGAATCAAGTGCATGAACATGGTTCTTCAAAGCAATATTTTCACTTACAGTTTCACTAACCCTAAGTTCCAGGTTTTTGCACTTTGCTTTCAAAATCACACATTCTTTAGACAGTTGTTCCTTTTCATTGTTGACATCCTCAGATTCATTAATTAGATCAAGAAGTAACTCAAATAGCCTTTCTTTATACACAAATTTAATCTTGTCTTTAAGATGAATTACACTTACCTTGGTTTCCTCATCAGATTCTCCAATGGCCATAAGTGCTTGTGCATCCACATCATCATCATCTGAGCTTTCATCTGAGTTTTTTCCCCAAGCAGCGACCATAGCCTTCGTTGATCCTTTGTTTTTATACGGTTGAACTTGTTCCTACGTTAAGCTCTTTCCTTCTTCCATTCAATTTACCATTGAGGGCAGTTCTTAATGTGGTGATTGGTCTTCCCACACTTGTAGCCTCCTTCATTGGTTTTCTTTTCAGGAACCTTTGACTTGCTGTAGCTTCCACTTCTTGAAGAACCCTTTACTCTACTTAGGTACTTCTTGAAGTCCTTTGTGATCATAGACATTTCATCATCTTCTAGATCAGAACCTTCAGTGATTCTGAGTGCCAGACTCCTTTCCTTCTTAGGTACATCCATCTTCATGGTTTGTCTCGTAAGTTCATAAGTAGTAAGATTTCCAGTTAACTCATCCAATGGGAGGGTGACATGTTCTTTGATTCCTGGATGGTAGTGTTTTTGATATCCTAAGTAGCAGGTGAAACCCTTGTCAAAATCTTCTCAACTCTATCTTCTTCAGGAATAATCCTTACAAGAGACTTTAGTTTATTTGTCAATGTAGTGAACCTTGTGTACATCTCTTGAATGTTTTCCCCTTCATTCATGGTAAAGTTCTCATATTGAGAATACTGTAGAATTCCTCTAGGCCTCTTCACTTGAGTTGTTCCTTCATGGTCCACTTGCAGAGTGTCCCAATTTCCTTAGCAATGGTACAACTTTGGATTCTATTGTACTCATCTGGACCAAGTCCACAAACAAGCCATTTCTTGGCTTTATCCTTCTTCTCCCATTTCCTCAAGTCCTCAGCAGTGTAATCAGATCTTGTCTTTGGCACATCTACTCCTTCAGCATTTTTCTTCAGGGTAGCCAGTGGACCATCGGTGACAATGTCCCATAGTTCATAGTCTTCTACTATGATGTGATCTCTCATCTTGTTTTTCAACGAGGAGTAGTACTGGTCGTTGAAGAGTGGTGGCCTAGCAGTAGATTGCGTCACTTGGCATGTTAATCACCTCAATACTAATCACATAACACACAGCTCGGGGTTTCGACCCCTTAGAACCAAGTTCAGAAGCGTTTCCAAATGCTCCGAATCTAAGCAAAATCAATATATTACCATCAGTATACACTAATGGAATGAATTCTACAAGAAAAACTATCAAATTAGCCCAAAATCCCGAATTCGGCTCAAACCCGGCCCTCAGGCCCACGTATCGAAATCCGATAAAAATTACAAAACTAGAAACCCCATTCACTCACGAGTCCAACCATATCAAAAATACCAAAATTCGACTTCGAATCGACATTCAAATTCCAAAAATCCATTTTATGAAGTTTTCTACAATTTTCCCCAAATTTCTGCCTCAAAGTAATAATCAAATGATGAAATCAATGATAAAGTCATGTATATTAACCAAATCCGAGTTAGAATCACTTACCCCGATGAATTTCTTGAAAAACCTTCAAAAAATTGCCACAAAACCAAGCTACCTAGGTTCAAAATGTGAAATAATACCCTAAACCCCGTATATATAAGGCACCCTATGATCTCTACTATGCGGTCCGCGAAAATCCAAGCACTACCGCGAAAATCCAAGCTCATGCGGTCGCGACCAGAATTATGCGGTCCGCGCCCGCCACCACCGAGGTCCGCAAAATCCTGTCGCAGTCCGCAAAATCCTGTTGCGGTCCGCGAAATCCCGCTGCGGTCCGCGAAATTCTGCCAAGGGCCTCGACTTCAAAACACCAGAAGCATATCTGAGTTCCGGAATTGCCTGGACTTGCCCAAAACTCACCCCTAAATACACTCGAGACCTCCGGAACCTCAACCAAAGGCACCAACAAGTTATATATAAATTTACGAACTTGGTAAAATCCTCGAAACTCACAAAACAACTTCAAATTACCAAATTATCCTCGGATTCAAGCCTAAGAACTTCTAAACTTTCAAATTCCACAAACGATGCCGAAACCTATCAAACCTCGTCCGAATAACCTCAAATTTTGCACACACGTCACAAATGTCTCTACGATCCAACTTTCGGAATTCCATTCCGATCCCGATATCTAATTTTCCACTGCCGACCGAAAATCACCAAATTTCCAATTTCGCCAATTCAAGCCTAATCCTACCACGGACCTCCAAATTACATTCTGAACATGCTCCTAAGTCCAAAATCACCTAACGGAGCTAACGGAACAATAAAAATACAAATCAGAGACCGTTTATCATAAGTCAACATCCGATTGACTTCTCCAACTTAAGCTTCTAAATAAGAGACTAAGTGTCTCATTCCACTCCGAAACTACTCCGTACCCGAACCTACCAACCCGACACATCACAACATAGCTGAACAACACATAAAGAATCAAAAATGGGGGAAACGGGTGATAACTCTCGGAACGACTGGCCAGGTCGTTACATCCTCCCCCTCTTAAACAAACGTTCGACCTCGAACGAGTCTAGAAACATACCTGGAGTCTCAAATAGGTGTGGATATGTGCTATGCATCTCCCGATCGTTCTCCCAAATGGCCTCCTCCACAGGCTGGCCTCTCCACTGAACTTTCACTGAAGCTATATCCTTTGATCTCAACTTCCGAACCTGCCAATCCAAAATAGCCACTAACTCCACATCATAAGTCAAATCAGCCTCCAACTGAACCGTGCTGAAGTCCAAAACATGGGACGGATCGCCAACATACTTCCGGAGCATGGAAACATGAAATACCGGATGCACACTCGACAAGCTGGGTGGAAAATCAAGCTTATAAGCCACCTCCCCTATGCTCTAAAGCACTTATAAGTCACCTCCCCTATTCTCTAAATCACCTCAAAAGGCCTAATGAACCGGGGGATCAACTTGCCCCTCTTCCCAAACCTCATAACACCCTTCATGGTGATACCTTCTGCTAAACCTTTTCCCCAACCATAAAAGACACATCATGGAAACTGGGACACCATGCAGACAAACAATCTCTCGAATATTAATCTCTGCTAACCGCTCCGAAGTGTAAGTAGTACCAACATGAATGAAGTGCACGGACTTGGTAAGCCGATCCACAATAACCCAAATAACATCGAACTTCCTAGAAGTCCATGGGAGTACAACTACAAAGTCCATGGTGATCCGCTACCACTTCCACTCCGGAATATCTAACCTCTGAAGCAAGCCACCCCATCTCTGATGCTCATACTTAACCTGCTGACAATTGAGACACCGAGCTACAAACCCAACTATATCCTTCTCCATCTGCCTCCACCAATAGTGCTATCTCAAATCCTAGTACATATTCGCGGCACCCGGATGGACGGAATATCGAGAGCTGTGGGCCTCCTCAAGAATCAACTCCCGAAGCCCATCTACATTAGGCACATATATCCGGCCTTGCATCCTCATCACACCGTCATGACCAATAGTCACATCCCTAGCATCACCTTGCCGGAACCTGTCTTGAAGAATGGGTAAGTGTGAGTCATCATACTGGCACTCCCTGATACGATCATAAAGAGAAGACTCGGAGACTACGCAAGCCAACACCCGACTAGGCTCCGAAATATCCAATCTTACAAGCTGGCCTGCTAAGTCCTGAACATACAATGCTAAAGGTCTCTCTACTGCTGGGAGATATGATAAACTCCCCAAACTCTCTGCCCGGTGACTCAACGCATCGGCCACCACATTGGCCTTCCCTGGATGGTATAGAATAGTGATATCATAGTCCTTGATAAGCTCCAACCATCTCCACTGACGCAAATTAAGATCCTTTTACTTAAACAAATGTTGTAGACTACGGTGATCAATAAAAACCTCACAATGAACCCCATACAAATAATGACACCAAATCTTCAAGGCGTGAACAATGGCTGCCAACTCGAGATCATGCACCGGATAATTCTTCTCATGAGTGTTCAACTAGCGCGAGGCATAGGCAATCACCCTACCCTCCTGCATCAAAACACAACCAATGCCTATCCTCGAGGCATCACAATACACGGTATAAGAACCTAAAGTTGATGGAAAAACCAACACTGGAGCTGTGGTCAAAGCAGTCTTGAGCTTCTGAAAGCTCTCCTCACACTCATCCGACCACCTGAAATGGAGCACCCTTCTAGGTCAATTTGTCAAGGGCAAAGTAGTAGATGAAAATTCCTCCACAAAATGACGGTAATAACCCACCAAACCAAGGAAGCTCCTAATCTCCGTAGTTGAGGACGGTCTAGGCCAACTCTGCACCACCTCTATCTTCTTCAGATTTACCTGAATACCCTCACTGGACACCACGTGCCCCAAGAATGCTACCGACCCAAGCCAAAACTCACACTTGGAGAACTTTGCATAAAGTTTCTTCTTCCTCAACCTCTGTAATACAATCCTCAATTGCTAAGCATGCTCCTCCTGGCTACAAGAGTACGCCAGGATGTCATCAATGAACCCAATAATGAAGGAGTCCAAATATGTATGGAATACACTGTTTATCAAATGCATGAACGGTGTTGGGGCATTGATCAGCCCAAAAAACATCACCAAGAACTCATAATGGCCATAACGGGTCCTGAAAGCTATCTTAGGAATATCCGAATCCCGAATCTTCAATTGATAATACTCGAACCTCAAATCAATATTAGATAACACCCTCGCTCCCTGAAGCTGGTCAAATAAATCATCAATACGGGGCAAAGGATACTTGTTCTTGACTTTGACCTTGTTAAACTGCCTGTCATCAATGCACATTCTCATGGAACCATCCTTCTTCTTCACAAATAGAACCGGTGCACCCCAGGTGACACACTAGGCCGAATAAACCCCTTATGCAGGAGTTCCTGAAGTTGTTCTTTCAATTCCTTCAAATCCGTCGGTGCCATATGATATGGTGGAAGAGAAATGGGCTGAGTCCGACACCAAATCAATACCAAAATCAATATCCCTATCCGGCGACATGCCCAACAGGTTTGCAGGAAACACATTCGGAAAATCACGGACCACCGAAACAAAATCAATAGTGGGAGTCTCTGCACTAACATCCCTTACAAAAGACAAATAAGAGAGGTAACCCTTCTCAACCATACGCTGAGCTTTCAGGTATGAAATCACCCTACTGGGCACATAATCTATGGAACCACTCCACTCAACCCTCGGAAATACCAGCGTCGCTAAGGGTCTTAGCGTCACAATCTAGAACAACATGACATGGAGATAACCAATCCATGCCTAATATCACATCGAAGTCAACTATACTGAGCAATATCAAATCCACTCGGGTCTCCAGACCCCTAATAGATACCACACATGACCAATACACGCGGTCCACAACAATATTATTTTCCATAGGAGTAGACACATGAACATATGTAACTAAAGACTCACGGGGCATATCCAGAAAATGATCAAAATATGATGAAACATATGAATATGTGGAACCAGAGTCAAATAAGACTGAGGCATCTCGGTGACATACTGAAACAAAACATGTAATCACGACATATGAAGCCATAACATCTGGTCTGGCTGGGAGCGCATAAAAATGGGCCTGACCACCACCGGATCGACCTCTCCCTCTAGGGCGAACTTTATCTGCCTCACCCCCGCCCTTAGCTGGCTGGGCGGGTGGTGAAGTAACTGGAGCTGAAGTCGAGGGATGACTCCTTTGGTGATATGAACGTCCGGTAAGGCGGGGGCAGAATCTCTTGATATGACCCAAATCTCCACAATCAAAGCAACCTCTCCCAGAAAATGGCGGTGGGACTACAAGGAGCCCCAAGCACCTGGATGCCCACTAGAAGAACCAGGCATAGATGAACCCTGAGCTAATGGTGCATGAGTCGAACTCTGAGCTGGAAGGGAACTGAGAGATGAATGGCCCTGATGGGAACTGTGAGGGCCATGGTCAGATGATCCACCACGGTGACCTGGACAAGTTGACTGAGCATGTCTGAATGGACGACCTCTGCCGTGCTGGAACTGACCTCCAGAAGGAACACCACCAAAACTACCAGATCCCCGAGGCCTCCCTCTCAACTCGCTCATGGCGACAAACTGACTCTATCTCTTGGGGGATGTCAACCACCTCCTCTAAAGAAGCACCAGATGCCCTATATCTGGTTATAAGAATCCTTAACTGGTATGCAAGGCCATCCACGAACCTCCTGATCCTCTCCATGTCTGTAGGAACCAACCAAAAAACATGACGGGCTAGCTCTAAAAATCTCATCTCATACTGTGTCAGAGTCATATCATCCAGACGCAACTGCTCGAACTGCCTGCGCAGCACCTCTCTGCAGGACTGTGGCACATATTTCTCCAGAAAGAGGACAAAAAACTACTGCCAGGTACGGGGCGCTGCACCAACAGGCCTATGTCTCTCATAAGCCTCCCACCAAGTAAAGGCAGCTCCGAGAATTGGAAGGTAGTGAATGAGACCCCACTGGTCTCCAGAATACCTTCTGTCCAAAGAATCCGCTGACACTTATCCAAGAAATCCTGGGCATCCTCGCCCTCTGCACCGCTGAAAGTCGGAGGCTGAAGTCTACCAAACCTCTCCAATCTATGCTGCTCGTCATCAGGCATGACTGGAACCACATAATCCTGAGCAGGTGCAACTAGCTGGGCTGGCGGTACCTCCAGTGTCTGAAGTGCCGGAACAACCTGCTCGGGGGAACGGGCGGCGGGATTCTGAGTGCCTTCCCCGGCCTGAGAAGTAGCTGCGACCGCCTGCGCAAGGCCAGTACACGTTGATAAGATCTGAGCTAGGGCCTCCTGAAGGCCAAGAATCACAATAGGCACTAGGGGTGCCTGAGCTGGTCCCGCTAGAGAATTTGCGGTGGGGACCTGATCTGGAGCAACGAGAGGGTCTACAGGTACTTCCCTGGCTGCACCCTTACCCCTACCACGGCCTCGACCTCTCACGGGCCTAACTGGTAGCTGGTCATCCTATCCGGTAGCGTGGGTCCTCACCATTTGTGGTAGAATGAAACAAATAGGAGTTTGGTTACCAGAATCAATGGATTCACACGACATGAATTCAAGAATGTGAGATTTTTCTTAAGGGTTCTGCAGCCTCTCGAAGATAAGTACATATGTCTCCGCACCGATCTGCAAGACTCTACTAAACCGGCTCATGACTTGTGAGACCTATGTAACCTAGGCTCTGATACCAACTTGTCACGACCCAAAACCAACCCGGTCGTGATGGCGCCCATCGTGGAACTAGGCAAGCCGACACACTCCCAAACAATTCGATTTTTCATAAAAAAAAAATATATAATAGCTTTTTTTTCAATCTGAAATTTCGTAAAGAGATAAAATCAAACCAAAAATGCGGAAAATGAAAGCCCGACATCGGGTGTCACTAAGTCATGAGAAAATACTACAAATGTTCTGAAATATAGCAAGACTAACATAGTTTGAGAATAGCCAAAATACACAAAAAGGGAGATAAGGAAGGAGAAAGGTAGGACTGCGATCGCCAGGCAGCTACCTCGCTATCTCCGATGAAAGTCCGCGATTGGAATAGTCAACAACCGCTACCGTGGCATGAGATACTTGAATCTGCACACAAGGTGCAGTGGGTAACGTGAGTACACCAACTTAGTAAGTAACAAGTCCAATCTATGGACTGAGAGGTAGTGACGGACTAAACCTCAACAAATAAGCAGAATTAAACTGTGCAGTAAAGTAAACATGCTTCCCATTCGAGTATTCAAGAAGTAAAGTAAATGCATATATGCACAATGTAAAGTAATAAGCTTAGCATATCTCTATGTGCCAATGCACAAAATGCATGAAAATGTATCATGTAACTCCACTCTCAAGTGCTCAACCACTCGGTACTGTATATGGACACCCGACCCAGGGAAGATCCATCCCGGAATATATACACATTGCTGACAACAGTCGCTCAGTACCGAGGAAGGCCATTCCAGTCCTATGGAGAAGATCCATCTCCCGGTATAAATACTTTGGACAAGATCCATGCCCAGGGAAGATCTATCCCTCAAAATATCATCTGCGCTCACTGGGGGTGTGTTACAGACTCCGGAGGGGATCCTACAGCCCAAGCGCTATCACAATCATCAACATAACCGCTCCGACATGCAGTATGATCCTATAACTATCACTTATAATCAGGCTCTCGGCCTTACTCAGTCATCACTCTCCAGTCTCACACACACGGGCTCACAATGCCATGAAACTAGCCCGAAACAATGATATGATGTGCCAAATAATAATAACTAAGACTGAGTCATGATATGATATGCATGAATAAGACTGAGTACAAAATATCAATGAAACTAATGAGATAACAGTAAGAAACGACCACTCGGGTCTCAACAGTATCGGCGTGAAGCCCTAACAGGATATCTAGCATGATGTACATCACAATTACTTAATCACATGGTAGAAACAGGGATATCAGCAAGAAAGAGTCACTAAGCGGTGCCATAGAATGAACCAGGCCACAATTCTCACGGTTCACGCCCACACGCCCGTCACTTGGCATGTGCGTCACCTCAATACTAATCACATAACACATAGCTCGAGGTTTCGAACCCTCAAAACCAAGTTTGGAAGCGTTACTTACCTCAAACCAGTCAAATCTCTAACCCGCGATGCTCTTGCCTCTCGACTCGGCCTCCAAATGCTCCGAATCTAAGCAAAATCAGTATATTACCATCAATATACGATAATGAAATGAATTCTACAAGAAAAACTATCAAATTAGCCAAAAATTCCGAATTAGGATCCAACCCGGGCTCACGTGTCAAAATATGATAAAAAATACAAAGTAGAAAGCCCATTCACTCACGAGTCCAACCATACCAAATTTATCATAATTCGACTTCGAATCAACATTCAAATTCCAAAAATCCATTTTATGAAGTTTTCTACAATTTTCCCCAATCCACCTCAAATTACTAATCAAATGATGAAATCAGTGATATATTCATGTATATTAACCAAATCCGAGTTAGAATCACTTACCCCAATGAATTTCTTGAAAAACCTTCGAAAAATCGCCACAAACCGAGCTCCCTAGGTCCGAAATGTGAAATAATGCCCTAAACCTCGTATTATAGGGCACCTTCTGATCTCCACTATGCGGTCCGCGAAAATCCAAGCGCGGTCCGCGAAAATCCAAGCTCCTGCAGTCGCGAACAGAATTATGCGGTCCACACCCGCCACCACCGCGGTCCGCAAATCTTGCCGCGGTCCGCGAAATTCTGCTGAGGTTTGCGACTTCAAAACACCAGAAGCATATCTGAGTTCCGGAATTGCCCGGACTTGCCCAAAACTCACCCCGAAACATACCCGAGGCCTCCGGAACCTCAATCAAAAGCACCAGCAAGTTATATATCAATTTACGAACTTGGTCGAATCCTCGGAACTCACAAAACAACATCCAATTACCAAATTACCCTCAGATTCAAGCCTAAGAACTTCTAAACTTTCAAATTCTAAAAACGACACCGAAACCTATCAAACCTCGTCCGAATAACCTCAAATTTTGCACACACGTCACAAATGACTCTACAAACCTACTCCAACTTCCGAAATTCCATTCTGACCTCGATATCTAATTTTCCACTGCCGACCGGAAATCACCAAATTTCCAATTTCGCCAATTCAAGCCTAATCCTATCACAGACATTCAAATTACATTCCGAACACGCTCCTAAGTCAAAAATCACCTAACGGGGCTAACGGAACCATAAAAATTCAAATCCGAGACTGTTTACTCATAAGTCAACATCCAGTTGACTTTTCCAACTTAAGCTTCTAAATAAGAGACTAAGTGTCTCATTCCACTCCAAAACTACTCCGGACCCGAACCTACCAACCCGATACAACACAACACAGCTGAATAACACATAAAGAGGCAGAAATAGGGGAATGGGCTATAAGATTATAGAAGGACCTGGTTCTATATTTTCTCGTGCAATGATTATAGAAGGACCTGGTTCTTCTAAGTGTTCCTTAATCTAGTGTTGCTGAAATAGTAAATATGGAAAGTAAAGAACACAAGTAGTTTTACGCGGAAAACACCTGAATCAAAAGGTGAAAAAAACCATGACCTACTACTTAGAAGGATTTCCCCCAACACTTCACTAAATCTCTGAGCCAAAACAGTTTTTACAAAACATTTTGTAAACCTAAGGATTGCCTCTAATCCCGTTGTGGCAACCAACCTCTAACTGTTGCGACAACTTCAAATTAACTCTAACTTGAATACTCGGAGTACCTATTACAATTTCCTCTAGATAAAGCTGAAATGTACAATTTGAAAACCACCTACTACAATTGAACTAGAATAAAAGACATACACTTGGAATTGGTTCTTCTATCTGGTTCATGTAGCTTCAGGTTTGCACACTTGAATCACACAAGAATTGCTTGCAAAAAACGTTGTGCTTTTGCTCTCAAATCACGTTTAACTTCTGCTTTTGTGCATACATGTAGAATGAGAACATCCCGTAATATATAGAGTTAGTAGATCAAGAAACAACTAGAGTTCTAATGCTACTCTTCCTTGGTGGAAGAGTTTGAGTTGTTCTCAACTTCTAACTCCTCCCTTATCTTGGATGGTATTCTCTTTGAGTAAAGAGTCCCTCTCCTTATAAATTATGCAACCTTTTTGATCAGGTGATATCAGATATATCAAGTTAAACTTATCTCCTTCACGTGTATCCCTTATGCTCGAATTTGCCCGTGTCTGTATACACTAGGGATGGACCTGGTTCATGCCTGAGCTTTCTTTGTCAATCTTCAAAACAAAACTTCACTGGGTCCAACATTTCCCAACTTACATCGAATAGCAAGCAATCAGGGATCCCATGTAGATCAGAACTGGAACAACAATATGTGGGAACCTCTCTTTAGAAGAAATTTTCAAGATTGGGAGCTGACTGAACTAATGGAGCTATATGCTAAATTAGCAGGGGTCACTATCAATGCACATGCCAAGGATAGTCTTCAATGGGGGACTCTGACAAGGGTGATTTTACAATCAAGAAGGATATGCTTTCTTGTGCTCCAACAAAGAACTGATTGATAACTGACCATGGAAGCTAATCTGGAAGACAAAGTTACCTCCCAAAGTGATATGTTTTTGCTCTGACTAGCTTTGTATGAAGCTTGTCTTACCTAAGATAATCTAAGTAAGAGAGGCATCCCGATTGTAAATAGATGCTACATGTGCAGAATGAACCTCGACAGTGTGAGACATTTGTTTTTGCATTATCAAGTGGCATTAGACATTTGGAACATATTCCTGCCAATTTTTGGGATAGCCTGGGTCATGCCTAGCTCCATCAAAGTTGCCTTGAAAAGCTGGAAAACCCATCAAAAAGACATGGTTAATGGTACCTGCCTCAATCTTTTGGTGTATATGGAATGAACGAAACCGCAGGTGTTTTGATGGGATCTTAACTTCAAATCATGCTCTTAAAGCCAAATGTTTACTGGATTCATTTAGCTGGCTTAACCAATCTCTTGTATCTAGCTGTGAACAACTTTTGGAAGGTGTATGCTCTCTAGTTATAGATTAATCTTTGTATTTGAGCAGTCTCCTTTTTCACCTTTGTAAATTTGTGCCTGCATCTTCTTGATACCTTTAATGAAAACTTATTACTTTATAAAAAAAAAAATTATTTAGATTCGCGTCCTGCTTTGTTCTTTGGTTAGTCTTCCTTTTGGCATTCTTTATATTCTAGTTCACCTCGCAAAGAATTAAGATTAAGGGTGGCAAACGGGATTGTCAAGTCGGATACGCAACAGGTCAAATAATACAAAAATAAATAAATAATTCTATCCGACCCGTATTTATACCTATAAAAATGGGTTGACCATCGGGTAATATGAATATTCAAATTATCCATGACTTATTGAATATGATCACTTTTGGGAGAATTCCTAGTCACCCAAACTTGAGAAACCCCCAATTTGAAGCTTTACAAATGTAAAAATTCATTATCCAACCCATTTTCTAATGAATAACATGGATGAATAACTATATTTTTTTATCCATTTTGCCACCACTAATTAAGACGCATCTCGATAGTCAAATTTTCATTTTTGGGGACGGTTGGTCTCCTATCTCAGCCCGATTCCTTTTTTTTTGTTTCCCCAGCAACGCCAACGAACATTTACGTTATGAATCACTATATAGGAACCCAATACACACAATCAGTGACGGACCCGAAATTTTATACAAGCGGGTTCACTAAATAAAAATATTAACTGACAATTGGATATTACCCGGGAGAGATTTATGCAACTATTCTTTTTTTTCTTTTTGTTTTATGATGCTACCACAAAATGAAGATTTTATAAAAGTTGAGGTCGATATCTTTTCTTTAAAAAAAATGTTGGGGAAATAATTTAAAAATTTTAAAACATTAATTTACTTTAACTAAAAATATTTAAATTGTATCTATTTAATCTAATAATTTTACCTCAAAAGAATTTAAAGATTTGTTAAAATTAAATAAAAGTATTAGAGAAAATTTACCTAAAATCTTATTTTGATAAAGTTGTATTTAAAAAAAAAAGACAACAAGAATAAGATAGAAACTGAGTATATAAGATAAGAGGATTTATAAAATAAATAATTATAGTGTAACACTGCAAATAATTTAACATAAACTAATTTAAGATTAATTAACAAAAAATAATATCAATTGTTTCAATTACATATTTTATCAAAATTTATGTAAGAACTTTCTAGATAATTTTGGTTTCTTGAAGTAATTAAATAGATGGTACATATTTAATATAATTCTTACTTATTTGATTAGAGTAAAAACAACAAATTTAAACTAAAATAGAAAACAAAGATTATAAAACGAAATATGAAGTAGGAAGGAAATAAACTAACGGAACTTGGGTTAGTATCTGATAGTTGTTCGTCCACATGTGACAAAAGTTACAGAATCAAGAACGAGACGAGGCATGTAACATATGTGGGTCCCCCGTATTATGTTGTTATCGGGTAAGGAAAACAGTCCGATTCGTATGCATGTCTTGCACGTCCCATATAAAATTCAGAGAGCGAAAGAGAAGCTCAATTATACACATAAAAAGAAGAGGACAAATAAACAAAGTGACGAGGAAAAACTAAATTCATGTTCTTATTCACAAAAGCAAAGACAAGTCTAACACGATAAGGAAGCAAACATAAGATGAACAAAGCAATAAAAGCTCCAAAATGAATCTACAGCCTCATGCAAATAACAGGCAGCTTAGTTCTAAGCAAATCCCATGATCATGTCATTGCCGAAGCTCCTAATCACTTCTGGTATTTTCATCACAATCTCCTGCTCTCTCCCTCTCTCTCCTCTTCCTTCCTCCTCCCCTCTCGGATCGATCGGCTCTGTCGGAGCAGCGGACGCTGACGGCAAAATAACAGCTTCACGCTGAGCATCCAATATTCTCCTAAGCCTCTCTTCACTGATACCAAATGCAGCTGCAAATTCAGGTCCTCTCATGCTTTGTAGTATTGAATTCTGACCTACCAAGAACTGTGGCCTGTTCTTTTTTGCTGCTGTTGTGAAACCGAAGAACTCGAATGGTCCGGCTCTTGATGCAATTTGACAGAAGGGGAAGTACCTTGGCACCCAAAACACATCTCCTTCGTTTACTCTAGAGTTCATTGCTAGTGTACCGTTTGGATACACAATTTGGATACTGCCACTTCCTCTCAACACTATTCCATATTCTGTTGCTGTTGGATTAATGTGAGGTGCCATCATAGCTCCCTACAAAAAAGAGAAAAAAAAAAAATACTACGTAAAAACGGTATAGTATATAGTTACTTCTTCTATGGTCGCAAATTACTAAAATAAGTTTGTGTTATAATTGAAGGGAGCCCCGGAGCAATGTTAAGTTGCCTCCGTATAGGTCACGGGTTTCCGCGCCATGGATCGGCCACTGATACTGCCCGAACCCTGCGTAAATGAGGAATGTCTCGTGCTTAACAATTTTTATAGAACATTGTTATAATCAGAGTCGGCCCCATCGGAGTCGGGGATTCTAACAAAAATTCACACAAAGATTGCAGTAGTGTCACGTCTAGAATTCAAAATCTAAAGCAATATATGGAACCCTTCATCACACTACATCTTAAAGCTTCCTTTAATCACTCTCTCTACACCAGAAGGGGATTCAAGAGATTGTATATTTGTTTTTAGCCTAATATAAATTTCTCCGCTCTCGGAGATAATTCAATTGAATCCTTCTCATCGAACTTAGCTCCTCTACTAATTAAACTGGATAAAGTTTAGTGATTACACATACGCCGATTAGTGGTTAAACAGTCACTAGTTATACACGGGAAAAAGTTTAGTAATTACATTAAACTACGACACTAAACATGGACGAAACATCAATGGTTAAAAAGAATGGTGTAACGAAATTACCGCTGAAAGATTGACAAGATAGACGCCAATGTCAGCATGCTTCAATGGAGAATAATCAGATTGATCTAAGGCCAAGCTCCACCCATAATCATTCTTATAATCTGCCTTCCTGTCAAAGAGATTGTAGGAATCTGGACCTTCGCCTCTTTGTCGTCGGTCGTCGCCTTTCCTCCCCTCTCTCTTGTTTCTTTCATTACCAAAAAGATTAGTGAAGAACTTTCTCAAAGACCAAATTGGCTGCTCTTTTTCCTCTTCTTCTTCTTCCTCCAAATGCACAATTCTCTTTAGGTGTTCAAGTTTCTGGTCTTGTTCTAGGTTCAAGAATGTAGCCCATATGCTTGGTGTAGGAGAATGTGTAGTGTTCAGATATACAATTGCACCTGAATATTGTCTTGTCAAGATCTCACTCACTTCTGCTGTGGTTACCTGTCATGGTAATGGATCTTGATTCGATTTAAGTTATATGCATGAGAGTGCAAACTGCTAGCTAGTCTGTCAATTTTAAATTTTAACATGTGATAGCAAGTTATCATTTTTACAAATAACCAATTAGTGCTTATCAAGAACTTTACCCAATATGTGACCTGATTGTGTAAATATTTTTACACGTGAGTGTGTAGTACTTAAAATCCTAGTTAAGTATAGAAGAACTAACTCAAATAGCCAGAGACTTGGAGCCCGTTTGGACATAAACATTTTTTTTCCTTTTTTTCAAAAAAAATTCACTTTTTCCGACATCAGCGTTGGTTCACTTGAAGATGCATTTTGGAAGTTCTCGAAAATTTGTAAAACTTCAAAATAACCGTTTTTCAAAATTTTCACTCACAGAACTTCAAAACAACCCAAACTGAAATTTCATGTCCAAACACAACTCTAAATTTCAAATACCATTTTTACTTAGAAAATTATTTTCACAATTTTTTGGAGTCTTACCATTCTTATGTCCAAACGCCTACTTAAATCTCTTAAACTTAAAAATAACTCGCAGATGTATACTATATATAATTCATGTGTAATATGTCATGATATGTTTACTTCAAGAGTTCTCATAACTTACATTGAATGCTGTCGATAATGTCAGAGTGTCGAAACCAGCAAGTACAGATGTTGGATACATTCCACCACCAATGAAGAAAGACTGCAAAAAATGGTCAATTGTAACTCAACAATTCAACAGCCAAAAGAGAATCTCTCTCAAAAAAAGATCCATTATTGCTGAAATTTACAAGAAATAGGTTACATGCAAAAGGGGTACCTGGAAACCGTGCCATCCTGAGCTGGTAGAGGTGCTAATGCTGCAAATGATGTGAAGTCTCTGTCCCTCAGCTGGATTAACAAGATAGAAAGCAGAGCCAGCTTGAATGCTGTACACATCTCCTTCCTTCAATCGCCTTTCTGTAAAATCATCTTTGTAGATGTGCCCAATTCTAGTTTCCCCTGCAGTGTCAACAAACTTAGTTCATTTCTCCAAAGACTTTTATTTTAGTTAAATAAACAATCATACATGAAAAAAGGCCAGCCCGCTCGCGGGGACACAACGGGTCAATTCCACAGCTCGAACCGTGACCTCTTGGTCAGAAGGCAAAAGGAGTCTTGGCACAAGACTAAGTGTGTGATCAGGACATATATCACGAGAAAACAACTTACTACATTAATGGAAGACAAAATTGAGTACAATAGATCATACATACGTAGAACTAGACCTCTGCTATGGAGAGATTCAGGTGCGGATCCACCTTGCGAAATACGGGGTTGTCCAAACAATAAACAATATATATATGTTCGAAAAATTCACCTAAATATCTATGAATGATTTAATGTGCACCCAAATATCTATGAATGATTTAATGTGCACCCAGTTACTATTGAAAATTTAACAGGTTGTGCCTCTGATCCGATTGCTTTTTTTATACACGAAGCATAGAAAAGAAGAAGCAAAATGCTGAAAACTTTACCTCTGTGAACAAAGAGGGTGAGATGAGAATCAAGATACTGAGGGATTAAAAGACTGTTAGGTTCCATGGTAATAAAACCAATATGCATTGGACTTTGAAACATAGAAATCCCACCACCAAATCCACCTCTCACCACTCTCATAACACCAGCATCAGTCCTCACTATTTCCTTTGAATCATGCAATAAAAACCATTCACTTCCACTTTCCTCTTCTTCTTCCATCTCTTTCCCTCTTCTGTCATAGTCATAACCACTAACAGAAGCCACAAGAACAGAAGACAACACCAGTAATAAGATCAAAAGAGTCTTTCTGTTTCCCATTTTCCTTTTATTATCACTTGCCAAGAAAGTTGATTCTTTGTTTTCTCAAATGGTGTAGGGAAATGTAGGGAAATGAAGCAGTTTATGTAGAGGGAAGAGAAAGGTTATAGGGAAACAGGTGTCATGCATGCAAGAATTGAAGGATTTGTTGGCGTATTGTGGTATAGACACAATTGAGTTGAGAGTTAATTAAATGTGAGATAAATTTGGTGTCAACCTAAGACAAAGTCTTTGCTTGCTGCTTTTTTCTTCTTCCCATCTGTTAGCAACATTGGAACTGTTGTCACGAGTTTTACGTAAAACACTGCATCAATTGAGCATCTTGATGTTATAACAAAAAAACCTCTCGTCAAATCTTTCTGTAATAATTTTATTTGTTTCGAATATTTTTAAATATTATATAAATTATTATTATATAAAATATATATTATAATAAAATATAATATTTGATTATAAAAAATCTTAATTTTTATATCAAAGTATTATTATATAAAAATATTATTATAAAGAAGTATGACTATATATATTATCCATTATGTACATTCTATTGCCATATACATACTTCTTCAAATGTTGCATAAATTAATAATTTAAATATTCCAAAACAGTTTTGATAAAAAATTACAGGAAAAAGGTATTTGACTCCCCAGTTTAAACACCTTCATATATATAAACTAAGAAAGAGTAATATATTTGTTACAAACAACTTCATATTTTTGCATATTCATAATTTCTATATTGATAAAATACATGCATGTTCAATTGTTAGGAATGAGAGGAGCGAGTTGATTACAAACTAAATCTCATATTCAGCCAAAAGCATTGAAGAGTTACACATGGTATAACTTATAAGTATCAAACCGGCACAAGCAAAAATATTTACTCCCTCTATTTTAATTTATTTGAACATGTTTTATTATGCACGAAATTTAATAAAAAATAAAATTTTTGATATTTGCGATCCTAAACAAGTCAAAAAGGTGTTTAGAGTATTTTTTGATTATAAAAATTTCTTATTAAGGGTAAAATTGAAAGTGTACGCTAAATTATTTTTAAATTAAAAAAAAAATTATTATTTTTAGAACGAATTAAAAAGGAAATTAGTTCACTGGAACAGAAGGAGTAATTAGCGAATAAATTTTTATGCTCATATTTTTTTGGGTTAATCATTCACTAGTGGGTATTCATTGGTTTAATGGTCCGATAATAAAAAAACACTCCATACCAGACCCTTCTCTAATTCTATGGCTCAAAACCGACACATTCTTGTCAAAAGTAAAGTATCACATCCATCCTCGTTATAGAAAAGAAGAAAGAGAAAATCAATATTAGAAAAATATTATGAAATAACGATCGTAAAGAAATAAACAGATAAGTATAGATAGAAATAGATTGATGTCTTATTCAATTTTCAAACTGATGTACATAATAAACTGAAATCTCTTCTATTTATAGAAGAAGGAAGTTGATATGTAAGCTGCTACTGCAAGCTGCTGTATAAGCTGCTATCACAAACTGCTGTGTAAGTTGCTTGTAAGTTGCTTGTAAGCTGTTACTGTACCAGATGTAGATAATCGTCTACCGGGGGTAATGTTTATCCATAACTGAGTACCGAAATGATAAGCTTCTTCAGGAAGCTTATGAACATCCATAATATATATTTATAACACTCCCCCTTGGATATTCATTAAAAGATAATGTGCCTCATTAAAACCTTACTAGGAAAAACCCCGTGGGAAAAAATCCTAGTGAAAGAAAAAGAGTACACATATTTAGTAATACACATAGCTAGGCGCCTCATTAAAAACTTTATAAGAAAAACCCTGTGGGAAAAAACCTTAGTAAGGAAAAAAAGAGTGCATCGCGTATTTTACTCCCCCCGATGAAAACCTTGTTTCAAATATTTGAGTCTCCGCATTCCAATCTTGTATACCATCTTCTCAAAAGTTGAATTTGTAGAGAATATTATCCACCACTATTTCTGATCGATTTAAATTAATCTCGTCAAACCAAGAAGTTGTTGCAAGTCATTTCATTGAGTTACTTGCAAATTGCCTGCATCAGCTGCTTGTAGATAAACTTCCATGGAGTACAAAATGGATAATCTTCTTCAGGAAGATTATCTACAACAGTACAATAAATGGATATCCACAATAATATTTTCATAATAATCCTCCTTGGATGTTCATAATATACATTGCAAGCTGCCTCATTAAAAATCTTACCAGAAAAAGTCCAGTGGAGAAAAAAAAACCTGATAAGGGAAAACGAGTACAGTGCATACTTTACTCCCCCTAATAAAGACGTTGTTTCAAATACCCAAGTCTCTGTGTAGGAGAAGAGTTATATCTTGCTAGTAAATTAACAGAAAATGCTATGCCAGACCTTGTAGCATTAGCAAGATACATAAGTGCACCAATTGCACTAAGATAAGACATTTCGTGACCAAGGGGTTCCTCATCCTCTTCTAGATGTCAGAACATATCCTTATTCACTTCAAGTGATCGAACAACCGTTGTTGTACTCAATGGGTGCGCTTTGTTCATCTAAAACCGTTTTAAGATCTTTCTGTATAGGCAGATTGATGGATAAAGATTATGTATGCTAAATATTCAATTTGCAGATCAAAACAATGTATTGTCTTTCCAAGATCTTTCATCTCAAATTCTTTCTTAAGATATTCAGTTGTCTTTTGGAGCTCTTCTAGAGTTTCAACAAGAATTATGTTATCAACATAAACAACAAGAATAACCTTTTTTAGCAAATATTCACTGATGCGATTATACCACATACTCCCAGATTGCTTTAAACCGTACAAAGATCTTTGTAATCTGATCGAGTACATTCCCCGAGACTTTGAACTATATGCTTCAGGCATTTTAAATCCTTCAGGAATTTTCATATAGATTTAATCAAATGAGTCATATAGATCGTGACTTGCATTTAAATGGCTTGACATCTTCAGGTGTCTGGACTGCTGGTCCGACCCTCACAATCTTTTACAATATTTTGCACTATATTGTATCAAATATATCGTCGACGATCATTCGTATCGGTTCCTAAGTGACATAACTTGTTGAGATCTCATCACTTTCCTTAATTCAGGTACCTGAACTTCTTCTGGAGTTTCATGAAATGTTATGTCGTGAGCTCTTCTAGAGCTTATTTCCTCCTTATTATGATCATTTTAATCATTTTCTCCCATCCTTTTCAAGGATTGCTACCTTTGGAACCGATTGGTCTACCACGCTTCATGCGTACACTAAACTTCATCCTTCAGGGACTTTAATTTTAATAGGAGCATTCACAGCTGAAATATGATATTTAATTTTGGATCAGCAAATGCTTCCGGCATTTGACTTAAATTATCTTCTGAGTGAGGATCATATTAATGATAATTCGATTCATATACTTTTTCATCCGTTTATTCCATCCCCAAATGTTAGAAAACTAACATATATCCCCAATATTCTTTGGGAAACATATCCTTGTGCATTGTGGTAGAGAAATTAATCATATACCACACATCAAAAGATAGTAGAAATATTTGGTTTCTGATCCTAAACCAATTGTGAGGGGAGGACTTATCATATATTATTGGTCTGATACATACAAGTGCTGCTATATGCAATTTAGAAAATCTTAGACCAACACATGAGGCTTTGTTCTCATAAACGATAGTTTAGCCATTAATAAGAGGTATTCGCTAAACTAGCTTGGATGTAAACCAGCATCATTAAGATGAACTATCTTGATTTCATAATCTGAAATTTATGCTCTTAATTGATAAAAGCAATTTCAAATGCCAAACTGCACGTTGACAATAATCGCACATGTAACCGTCTCATATATGCATCTATAAGTGGTTCACATGATAGGTGAATGGGCCCGTATTCACCTTTTATATATTTCAGATTAGGGTCTTAGTCCCAACTTTAGCTGGTATAATCAATTTATTATGAGAACAAGCAACACAAGAGAATTCTTGAAGAATCTTCTAGTTCTTCAGTATATGCTTATCTGAATTCTCAAATGGCAAATGAAAACTTCAGGTTTATCATGGCATGTGATATCTCTTAGTAAACTTCTGGTTTACTATAGCATAAACTTTTGCATTTGTAAACTTCTGATTTACCGTGATTACTTTTGTATTAGCAAATTTCTGATTTACTATAGCTACTTTTGACTTAGTAAAGCTTCTGGTTTACTATGACTGCTTTTGCATTAGTAAACTTCTGGTTTATTGTGACTGCTTTTGCATTAGTAAACTTCTGGTTTACTGTGATACATGATGTAGTATAAATTTGAAGAATAAGGCGGGTAACTATCACATACATATTATTTTACCCCCTATGATTTTGGAAACATGAAGATTATCAATCTTCTAATCATTTGTAGTCTCAATATGATAGCCATTTGTATTAGTAAACTTCAAGTTTACTACAACATATGTTTGACCATAATCACATAATATGAATGACATATTTGTATATAAATTCTTCGAGAGCCTTCGTTTATTATCCACAATCTAATATTTATCAGACACTACTGGTTTTATGTGTCTTCTAGACAAGCAGTTAGCTCTTCAGGAGTTATTGATACATTTTGTACTACCAAATATTGCTCAGACACTTCTGGTATCATGAGAGAAAATCGTAATCCAATAAATAATATAAAGAAAATTCTAAATTATAAATGTAAGAAATTAAGAATTTAAGTAATTTTACCACCAACTTTGCAACGAATGTCTCCTTCAGGGAGAAATTCCATTAACATCTGAATATTTTATATCTGCGCGGCAACCACATAGTCAATACATCCTTCAGGAAAAGATATATGAGTTGTTCTAAATTATAAATGTAAGAAATTAAGAATTTAAGTAATTTTACCACCAACTTTGCAACGAATGTCTCCTTCAGGGAGAAATTCCACTAACATCTAAATATTTTATATCTGCGCGGCAACCACATAGTCAATACATCCTTCAGGAAAAGATATATGAGTTGTTATTTCATTCGGGGAACTCAATAACTAACCATAATATATTAATGTGGTGCAGTAGAAAGCATTTTACAAGAATGCATTTGCCTTAGAATGATACTTAATAAAATTTCCAAGATGTTTTATGTACAATAGTTACGTGCGGCAATGATTTTTATACCACAAAATAATATTTATATCCTCTGTTATTCTAGCTCTTCAGGAGGTGAGTAGAGGTATTTCTTCATTAACTCCAGGGAATGAAAATGTGCTTAAAAAATAACTTTGAATAGCTCATTATTTTGTTTAAGCACAAAAAGACACACTTTCATAATATTTTCCTACTTCAGGAGGAAATTTTAATTGTGTTACTTATTCAAGAGAAAATTTAAAATACGAAATATTGAGTATATATTCTCTCAATCACTCTTCTGGAGGTGAATTGTAATATATTTACATCAAGAGCGCGTTCATATATTGTCACATTCACTTCAGGGAATGGATTAATATTATCAAAAGTTCTCATCCTTCAGGTAATGGAACATAATTATCTGAACGTGCATTAATCACACCAAGTTGTGTGATGGCTTAGAAATACTACTTCAGGAGCAAATAGAGGCATGCAAGTAATATAGAGAAATTTTCTCTAACTTATTTTCAATTGTAACCATAGAAAGCCTAAATTATCACTTTGGGTGGTCATAGGCATATACCACTTTTGGTGGTTAACAAAACTTAGTTACAATGAGATATACGAAACACAACCACTTCTGGTGGTTGTATATTTCTTGCAAACACTGCTGGATTTTAAGTGAATCTAATAATGTTACCCATTTTGTAATCTTTTATTAAGATAATCAAAAGGAAAATAAGTACCAAAATAGCGACAATATAAGTAAACATAGTCCCCAATCGTTTTCCACAGAAGCTACTGGGTAGTCTCGCCATCATATAATAGCTTAAGTAAAATCATTTTTTTTTCAATTTCATGAGATCTCATCCAAGTAAAATGACATCTACATCATTAGTTGGCTAGAAAGACGTGATTGACATACATGATAAATATATATTTAGAACAAGAAAGTTCATACCTTGGATACTTTCAAAGATTTGCTCGATATGGCTGAGTCTCGTGCTGATAACATGTTATGAAATAATGACTGTAAAGAAATCAACTGAAGACAAGTATAGATAGAGAGAGATTGATGTCTTATTCAATTTTCAAACTGATGTACATAATGAACTGAAATTTCCTCTATTTATAGAAGAAGGAAGCTGTTGTGTAAGCTGCTACTGCAAGCTGCTGTGTAAGCTGCTTGCAAGCTGCTACCGCAAGCTGCTGTGTAAGCTGCTACTGTACCAGATGTAGATAATCTTCTACCGGGGATAATGTTTATCCATAACTGAGTACCGAAATAATAAGCTTCTTCAGGAAGCTTAAACATCCATAATATATATATATATATATATATATATATTTATAACAAAAATAAAATATAAACAAAAAGGTGGGGACGTACTCTAAATAATGACAAAATGTTCCCTTATATTTGGGATAGGTTTAAAAACAATCTCTTAAATATGCTTCTAATATTGTAAAACCTATAGTAATTGTGGATGTCCACTACTCCCACTACTTTCACTCATAATGTAAATAACCTCCCACTACTTATCACTTTTATGATTGTAACTCCCACACCTCCATAACCTCTCCCCATGATCTTCCTCCAGATCTCAAAGGTTAATGTCATGTTTAAGACAATCCTTTTGTAACCTTCAATGTAATAGTATAAAAAGAGGCATGAAATGTGATATCGGATACACTTGAACACTTGATGAAATAAGAAAGTTATCTCTTCTTCTCTTATTCTACTTATCTTCTTGCTTTATATTGTTACTTTGAGCTACATTTCTTAATACGTTATCAACACGAAATTGAGCTCTTTTCGTTGTTCAAGTATATTTGTTTATTTTGTTTTCTTCGTCGTATATTTTGATTTCATGATTAATGTATTTAATATGAAATTTCATAATTTCTCACATCTCTAAATATATATAAAAATAAAGAATTCTATGTTTCTTTATTGTAAGTTATTTGGATGATTGTTATGTGAAAGTTGCTAATTTTCATGTTAGTAGAATTAATTGATAGAAAAATACTTGTTTTACGTTGTTCGACATTTGAAATGTGTTAAATTTAGAAGACATTTTTGTTCTAGTTAACATAAAAAATATACTAATAATTTAAAGAAAAAAAATAATATTCTTTTCTGTGAAATTATCACTTTAGTGTATATAGATCACAAATTTGATATTATGTCAATTTTTAAGATTCTTTACGCTATTATCCTAATGATTTCTAATTATTTATCTTCTTTGATAGTTTTCACTATGTCAAATTTGTCAAAGCTTGAGTTTGTGGCACTTGATATTTCTAGAAATAATTACCTATCATGGGTTCTCGATGCTGAGATTCACTTAGCCGCTAAAGGCCTTGGTGACACCATTACTCAGGGTAATGAGGCATCGAGCCAGGACAAAGCGAAGGCCATGATTTTCCTTCATCATCATTTGGATGAAGGTTTGAAGGTTTAATATTTAACAGTAAAAGATCCATTTGAATTGTGGAATGTCCTGAAGGAAAGGTATGATCACCTTAAGGATACGGTATTACCAAGGGCTCGATATGAGTGGATGCGCTTACGGTTGCAAGATTTTAAGACCGTAAGTGAGTATAACTCTATTGTATTTCGAATAACTTCTCAGTTGAAATTATGTGGAGATGTTATGAATGATGAAGATTTGTTGGAAAAGACTCTTCCGACTTTCATGTCTCAAATATGGTACTACAACAACAATACCGTGAAAAGGGTTTTAAAAAGTATTCTGAATTGATCTCATGCCTTCTGGTGGCTGAGCAACTGTCACGATCCCAAAACTACCCTGGTCGTGATGACGCCTATCATGATACTAGGCTAGCCAATCCACTACGCATGACATAAGGAAATTTTCATTTAAATTCAATACTGACCAACATTTCATAAACTTTCCATTTTTAGCATTTAAAAACAGGTAAAGAAATATAAAAACGTTTCAACATTTTCCCAAGAACCCGGAGTCATCATTCATGAGCATCTAAAGAATATACAAGTCTGATGCACTATCTCTAATATGATGAGTCTGGAAATGTAAGTACTAAAGAGGTAGGAAGGAGAAGGCAAGGTTGCAGACGTCGTGCAACTACCTCGCAACTCTTCGCAAGTCTCTGAGATAGGCAACCGGCTCTCACTCAGCCCTAACACCTGGATCTGCACACGAGGTGCAGAGAGTAATGTGAGTACGCCAACTCGGTAAGTAATAAATGTAAATAAGGACTGAGCAGTAAGAAACACATAAATACATGTCATGAAATCTCAATAAGTACAGTTTGCCTTCAAAACAGTGTATAAGTCAAATCACCTTGCTTGAAAACCAGACTTTCAGTGAAATCATTTGAAGATATTTTTCCAACAATTTCGAAATAGTTTCAATGAAGTTTAGAGTAAAAGTGATAAAAATCATAAATAGCTTCTCGGGCCAAACGCGTATCATAAACTGCCTCTTAGGCATAACATCACTCAGTACCAGCCCCTTGGGTAACCTCACAATCACTCGTAATCAGCCCCGCGAGCAAAACCTTGAATCAAGAATAGCCTCTCAGGCAACATCACATCACTCACTCAGGGTACCCGCACTCACTGGGGGTGTACAGACTCCGGAGGGGCTCCTACAACCCAAGCGCTATAACAAGCCATCTCGTGGCGTAATCAATTAGGCGCTCAGCCTATCATATATCACAAATCAGTACAACATGCTGCGGCGCGTAACCCGATCCCATAATATCGTCACAACACAGGCCCTCGGCCTCGCTCAGTCAGAAACCTCTCAATCCACTCGGGCTATCAATAAAACAGGGTGCTCAGCCCAAAATATCATTTATACATCAAAACAGAGTAAATAAGAGTGAGTTATGAAATCAGTAAAACATAGCATGACTGAGTACAAATTTGAAATCGAAACAGGGAGGAAATAGTAGTAAAATCCCCTAAGGGTCCAAAAAACTTGGCACGAGGCCCAAATACGACATTCAGCCCAAAAAATAGTAATACTTTCTAAAAACACGGAATATCATATAGTTTTCAGTCAAATACGCAACTTAATAGGTCCTACGGGATGGACCAAGTCACAATTCCCAACGGTGCACGCCACACGCTCGTCATCTAGCATGTGCCCACTCCAAAATAGTGATAAAATGTGAAATCCGGGGTTTCATACCCTCAGGACAAGATTTACAGTCATTACTTACCTCAAGCCAGATGAAAATCTACTCCGCGATGCCTTTTCCACTCGACTCGGCCTCCGAATCTATCAAAATCAGATTCATATCATCAATATACGCTAAAGGAACAAAGCCCACGCGAAAACAATCAAATTATATAAAAAATCACGAAATTGGCCAAACCTGACCCCCGGGCTCACACCTCGAAATCCGATAAAATCGCAAAACTAGAATCCTTACACTCTCACGAGTCCATACATACCAAATACATCAAAATCCGACAACAAACGGCCCCTCAAATCCTCAAATCAAAGTCTCCAATTTCAAGCCTTAATCCCCCAATTTTAACCCTTAATTCCCATAAATTCATGTCTAATCAGGTAGGAATCATCATAGAATCGAGTATTGAGTTCAAAAACATTACCTCGATGTGTTACCCCTAGAATCCGTCTTCAAATCCTCTCAAAAGGCTCCAAGCCCAAACACAAATGGTGAAAAAAAGACCAAATTTTGCGAAAAGGAAACCTTATATAGGTTCTGCCCATAACTTTCGCACCTGCGGCCCCACACGACGCACCTGCGAAAAATCCATCGCAAGTGCGATTTTCACTTAACCCAGGGAAGCCCGGTTCTGCGGTCAATATCCGCATCTGCGGTCTCGCAGGTACGGTCCAATGTGCGCACCTGCAGAAATTGCCTCAGCCCCTCGTTTTCCGCATCTGCGGCATGCCTCACGCATCTACGGCCTCGCACCTGCGGTCCTTAATCCGCAGATGCAGAAATGACAGAAACATCAGCTATAACTGCTCAAACCAAGATCCAATCTTTCCGTTAACCATCCGAATTCATCCCGAGGCCCTCGGGACCTCAACCAAAAGTACCAACAAGTCATATATCATCCCCTGAACTTATTTGAACCTTCGGAACACCCAAAAAAACATCAATACACCGAATTAATCCAAAATTCGAGCCTAAGGATTTCTAAACTTTCGAAATTTGCCAACGATGCCGAAACCACGTCTGAATAACCTGGAATTTTGCACACACATCCCAAATGACAATACGAACCTATCCCAACTTCCGAGATTCCATTCCGACCCCGATAGCTAATTTTCCACTGCCGATCGAAAATCGCCAAAAATCCAATTTCACCGATTTAAGCCTTATTCTACTCCAGACATCCGAACAACATTCTGAACACATTCCTAAGTCCCAAATCACCTAACGAAGCTATCTGATCCATAAAATCCACATTCCGAGATCGTTTAGCTATAAGTTAACTTCCGGTTGACTTTTTCAACTATTAAACCAACTTAAGAGACTAAGTGTCTCATTTTTCTCCACAACTACTCCAAACCCGAGCCAACCGAACCCACACAACGTAAAAGATCTAAACAACACAAAATGAAGCAGAAATGGGGAAAACACGGCTAAACTCTCGGAACGACCAGCCGGATCATTACATTCTCCCCCTCTTAAACAATCGTTCATCGTCGAACTGGTCTAGAAACATACCTAGAGTCTCAAATAAGTGAAGATATCTATTTCGCATCTCCCGCTCGGTCTCCCAGGTGGCCTCCTCCACCGGCTGCCCTCTTCATTGCACCTTAACCGAAGCTATATCCTTAGACCTCAACCTTCTGACCCGTCGACCCAAAATAGCTACTGGCTCCATCTCATAAGACACATCACCCTCTAGCTGAACCGTGCTAAAGTCCAAAACATGAGACGGGTCACTAACATACTTCCGAAGCATGGAAACGTGAAATACTGGATGAACACTCGATAAGATGGGTGGAAAAGCAAGCCTATAAGCCACCTCCCCAACCCTCTGAAGCACCTCAAAAGGCACAATGAATCGGGGACTCAACTTACCCCTCTTCCCAAACCGCATAACACCCTTCATGGGTGACACCTTCAGCAGAACCTTCTCCCCAACCATGAAAGATACATCCGGGACCTTCTGGTTTACATAGCTCTTCTGCATAGACTACGCTGTGCGAAGCCGCTCCTGAATCAACTTCACCTTATCTAAGGCATCCTGCACCAAATCTGCGCCCAAGAGCCTAGCCTCACCCGGTTCAAACCAACCGACCGGAGATCTACACCTCCCGTATAAAGCCTCATATGGAGACATCTGAATAATCTACTGATAACTATTATTATATGCAAACTCCGCGAGTGGCAGAAATTGGTCCCATGAACCCCCAAAATCAATGACACAAGCGCGCAACATGTCCTCTAGTATCTGAATAGTGCGCTCAGACTTTCCGTCCGTCTGAGGATGAAAAGCTGTGCTCAACTCAACCTGAGTGCCCAACTCTCTCTGCACGACCCTCCAAAACTGCGATGTGAACTGAGTATCTCTATCAGAAATGACGGAAACTGGGACTCCATACAATCGGACAATCTCCCGGATATAAATCTCAGCTAACCACTCCGAAGTATAAGTAGTACCAACAGGAATGAAGTGCGCGGACTTGGTCAGCCGATCCACAATAACCCAAATAGCATCGAACTTCCTCGAAGTCCGTGGAGGCCCAACTACAAAGTCCATGGTGTTTTTCTCCCACTTCCACTTCGGAATATCCAACCTCTGATGCAATCCACTTGTTCTCTGGTGCTCATACTTGAACTGCTGTTAGTTGAGGCACCGAGCTACAAATCCAACAATATCCTTTTTCATTCGCCTCCACCAATAGTGCTGTCTCAGATCCTGATACATCTTCGCGGCACCCAGATGGATGGAATACCGCGAGCTGTGGGCCTCCTCTAGAATCAACTCCCGAAGCCCATCTACATTAGGCACATATATCCTACTGCATCCTCATCACACCATCATTACCAATAACTACATCCTTGGAATCACCTCGCCGGACCCTATCCTGAAGAACGAGCAAGTGTGGTTCATCATACTGGTGCTCTCTGATACGGTCATAAAGAGAAGACTTGGAGGCTACGCAAGCCAATACCCGGTGGGGCTCCGATAGATCCAACCTCACCAACTGGCTCGCTAAGTCCTGAACATCAAGTGCTAGGGGTCTCTCTGTTACTGGAAGATATTCCAGACTCCCCAAACTTTCTGCTCTGCAACTCAAGGCATCGACCACTACATTGGCCTTCCCCGAATGGTATAGAATAGTGATGTCATAGTCCTTGAGGAGCTCCAACCATATCCGCCGACGCAAATTTAGATCCTTTTGCTTAAACAAATGTTGCAGACTACGGTGATCAATAAAAACCTCACAATGAACCCCATACAAATAATGACACCCAATCTTCAAGGCGTGAACAATGGATGCCAACTCGAGATCATGCACCAGATAATTCTTCTCATGAGTGTTCAACTGGCGCGAGGCATAGGCAATCACCCTACCCTCCTGCATCAATACACAACCAATGCCTATCCTCTGGGCAGCACAATACACGATATAAGAACCTGAAGCTGATGGTAATACTAACACTAGAGCTGTGGTCAAAGAAGCCTTGAGCTTCTGAAAGCTCTCCTCACACTCGTCCGACCACCTAAATGGAGCACCCTTTTGGGTCAATCTGGTCAAGGGCGAAGCAATAGAAGAAAACCCTTCCACAAAGCGACGGTATCCCGCCAAACTAAGGAAGCTCCTAATATCTGTAGCAGAGGACGTTCTGTGCCAACACTGCATCGCCTCTATCTTCTTCGGATCAACCTGAATACCCTCACTGAACACCACGTGCCCCAAGAAAGCTACTGACCCAAGCCAAAACTCACACTTGGAGAACTTTGCATAAAGCTTCTCCTCTCTCAATCTTTGCAGTGCAACTCTCAAATGCTGAGCATGCTCCTCATGGCTATGAGAGTACACCAAGAGTCATTAATGAACATAATAACAAAGGAATCCAAATACGGCTGAAACACGCTGTTCATCAGATGCATGAACGCTGCTGGAGCATTGGTCAGCCTAAAAAACATCACCAAAAACTCATAATGGACATAACGAGTCTTGAAAGAAGTCTTGGGAATATCTGAATCCCGAATCTTCAGCTGATGATACCCAGATCTCAAGTCAATCTTAGAGAACACCCTGGCTCCCTTAAGCTGGTCAAACAAATCATCAATGCGAGGAAAATGATACTTATTCTTGACTGTAACCTTGTTCAACTGCCTGTAGTCAATACACATTCTCATGGAACCATCCTTATTCTTCACAAACAACACCGGTGCACCCCAAGGTGACACATTAGGCCGAATGAACCCCTTATTTAGGAGTTCCTGAAGATGCTCTTTCAATTCTACCGGTGCCATACGATACGATGGAATAGAAATAGGCTGAGTGACTAGCACCAAATCAATACCAAAATCAATATCCCTGTCAGGCGGCATGCCCAGTAGGTCTGCAGGAAACACGTCCAGAAAATCATGGACTATAGGAACATAATTAATAGTGGAAGTCTCAGCACTGACATCCCTCACAAAAGCCAAATATGATAAACACCCTTTCTTCACCATGCGCTGAGCTTTCAGGTATGAAATCACCCTACTAGGCACATAATCAATAGAGTCTCTCCACTCAACTCTCGGAAAACCCGGCATCACTAAGGTCACGGTCTTAGCGTGACAATCTAGAACAACATGACATGGAGATAGCCAATCCATACCCAATATCACATCAAATTCAACCATGCTAAGCAATAACAGATCCACTCGGGTCTCCAGAACCCTAATAGATATCACATATGACCGATACACGCGGTCCACAACAATAGTATCGCCCACCGGAGTCGACACATGAACAAATGTAACTAAGGACTCACGGGGCATATCCATAAAATGGGAAAAGTATGATGAAACATAGGAATACGTGGAACCAAGATCAAATAAGACCGAAGCATCTCAGTGACAAACTGAAACAATACCTGTAATCACTGCATATGAGACTATAACATCCAGTTTGGATGGAAGTGCATAAAAACGGGCCTGACCTCCACCTGATCGACAACCCCCTCTAGGGCGGTCCCGAGCTGCCTGATCCCCACCCCTAGCTGGCTGGACGGGTGGTGAAGTAACTGGAGTTGAAGTCGAGGGCTGGATCTTCTGCTGAGACGAACCACCATGACGATGAGGGAACTGCCTCCATATATTCCCTAACTCTCCACACTCATAACAACCCCCTGGTGTTGGAGATGGGGACTGAAGGGAACCCCTAGCACCAGGATAACCACTAGAAGAACCAGACATAGATGAGCCCTGTACCGATGGTGCACGAGATGAACTCTCTGGGAGAGCACTGAATGATGGGTGCCCCTGATGAGAATTGTGAGGACCACGACCAATTGATCCACCACGATAACCTGAGCGACCTGGCTAAACCTTCCTGAATGGATGGCCTCTACCGTGCTGTAACTGTCCTCCTGAAGGAACACCACCAAAACTACCAGATCCTCGAGGCCTCTTGGCCTCTCTCTCATTCCGCTCCTGGCGACAGACTGACTCAATCACTCGGGAAATATCAACAACCTGCTTAAAAGTAGCACTCGATACCCTCTCTCTAGTCGTAAGGATACAAAGCTGATATATGAGGCCATCCATGAACCTCCTGATCCTATCTCTGTCTGTAGGGACCAAAAAAATAGCATGATGGGAAAGCTCTAAAAATCTCATCTCATACTGCATCACTGTCATATCACCCTGACGCAACTGCTCAAACTGCATATGCAGCTCCTCTCTGCGGACTGTGGGACATACTTCTCTAGGAAGAGGGTGGAAAACTGCTGCCAAGTAAGGGGCGCTGCACCAACAGGCCTACGCCTCTCATAAGAATCCCACCAAGTAAAGGCAGTCCTGAAAACTGGAAAGTAGTGAACAAGACCCCACTGGTCTCCAATATACCCGTTGTATGAAGCATCCTCTGACACTTGTCCAAGAAACCCTGGGCATCTTCACCCTCAACACCACTGAATGTTAGAGGCTGAAGTCTACCAAACCTCTCCAACCTGCGCTGCTCATCATTTGGCATGACGGGAATCATGAAATCCTGGACAGGTGCAACCGGCTGGGCTGGAGCTGCCTCCGGTGTCTGAAGTCCTTGAATAACTGCTCAGGTGTACGGGCAGCTGGAGTCTGAGTGTCTCCCCCGGCCTGAGAAGTAGCGGCTGTAGAAGTAACATCGACCGCCTGTGCAAGACTGGTGCACACGGGCAAAATCTAAGCCAAGGTCTCCTGAAGACCCAGAATAATAATAGGCACAGCCGGTGCCTGAGCTGGTCCCGCTGGAACATCTGCAACTGGGACCTGATTGGAATAACATGTGGGTCTACGGGTACTGCCCCGGCTGCTGCGCGGGCTGCACCCCTACCTCAACCACGGCCTCGATCGGGGGCTCTCCCTCACGGGCCTAGCTGGTGGCTGATCATCCTACCCAGTGGCACGTGTTCTCACCATCTGTGAGAGAATGAAATAATAGAATTTAGTTGCTAGAATCAATAGATTCGCACGACAAGTGTTATTTATCTATGTCAATACCACACAAGAGGGAGGGGGGTGATTTGTGTGTTAACCAATTTTCGCGTGCAGTAGTTATAGAAGGATCATGTTCTTCTATGTGTTCCAACTCCTACAGTTTGCGGAATAATAATTGCAGAAAATAAACACAACAATTTTACATGGAAAACACCTAGCTCAAAAGGTGAAAAAACCACGACCTACTTCCCAGTAGGATTTTCCCAAACTCTTCACTAAATCAATGAGCCAAACAACATTTACAAAATAAACTCTTTTGTAAACCTAAGGACTAACTCTAATCCCCTTGTGGCAAACTAGCCTCTAGTTATTTGCGACAACCTTCAAGTTAACTCTAACTTGAATACTCAGTACCTATTACAAATGCTTCTAGATAAAGCTGAAAGATACACTTTGTAATCACCTACTACAAATAAACTAGACTAAAAGACAACAGATGGAACTGGTTCTTCTAGCTGGTTCAAGTAGCTTCAGAATCGCACAGGAAATTCTCACACGAACTGCTTACAAAATTGCTTTGGTAATTTTGTTCTCAATTCTTGTTTTGCTTCTATGTTTGTGCGCACCTGTTCAATAAGAACACTTGACAATATATAGGATCAGTAGAAAAGAAGATATACTAGAATTCGGATGCAACACTTCCTTGGTGGAAGAGTTCTAGTTGATCTCAACTCCCTAGATCCTCTTCTATCTTGATTCTGTCCTTACTGAATAAGGAGTCTATCTCCCTATCAGTTTGCAACCTTTTCGATCAGGAGATTTATCTTCAGATCAGTGATTGTGTTTATCTCCTGTTTGTGATCACCTCACGTGCCATTAACTCTGCATGTATATGTCTCTAGTGATGGACCTGGTTCAACTCTGAGTTCATTTGTCAATCTTCAAAACCATTCAACTTCTTGATCCAACAAATTCCCCCTTTTTGATGATGACAAATTCTGTGCTTAGGCCTGTAATCCCTTTAATCCAACATTGACACTTTTTATAGTATTAAGCATTTATCATAAAGAACCAGGTTCATTAGGTTATAAATATCACAATTTTCAAAATAACACATCTTCTCCCTTTTGGCATCATCGAAAAGTTGCACAGTGTTAGAATTACCAGATTTATAATAATTACTCATGGCCACTGAGGCAACTGCAAGTGCAAACATGGATTAATCATCAATAGTGAACCAAGGATGTAAACTATCAAGGAAAGTGAGACAAAATGGGTAAGAGAAAAAACAACACAAATCATTGATAAGAGCATTGTTTAGGCACTAAACACAAAAATAAATAAAAGCAGTTACAGTCATGAGCAAAAGATAGCAAAAAAAATCCCGAACTGGGTCATAGAGGGGTGAGGGACGACACTGGACACCTAAGGCTGGGAAGGGGTGGAGGTTGGGTTCTTTGCTTGGAGAAGAGAGAGCATTTGTTGAAGAATCCCTGCATTCTTCTCCTTTTCATTTGCCAGTTCAGATTTGAGAGCATCCCGCTCAGCCTCAACCTCTGTAAGGTGGGTCTTCAAGCGAAGGATATCAACATCCTTAACCCCACCTTCATGCACAAACGCTCTGACCTTGCTATTCACAAGAGTTTTCCTTAATGAACCAGGTTAATTGTCAGGAACATTCATATCATAGTCGCATGTCAGAAGCGTATTCTTCCCAAAATGGTCCTTGACAGTGGCCATTTCTGCTTTCTTCACGGGCACTTTGAAGTGAGCTAGCACAGTCGTTAGGATGAACCCATATGGGATAGCATGAGCCTTGGAGCCATTTACCACCCTGTCCAGCAACTGAATAATGAAAGAGGGCCAGTTGATTTTCCTTCCACTGTCCAGGCACTCCATGAGAGTTAAATCCATATAGTTTTCTATGTGCCTCCTCTCTTGCCTGGGTAGTATGCATTTATTGACAAACTCAAAAACCACTTTGTGTTGAGGTGTCATCTCGCTTTTGAACACAACCCTTGGTTCCACTTCTTCAGCATTATCACTGAACCTCCTAGTGATTTGCAGTGCAGAAGGAAGGACATCCAAGCTAGGCCACCTTTGCCTTGTATAATCATCATATCCCTCAGCGGGAATCCCAAGAATCTCACCTAGCTCCTTGTCATCAAAGGAGATCTTAACCCCCTTTACCTGACTGGATACCGTGCCATCCTTGACTTCTGCATTTTCCATGAACTCGAAAGTCTCACTCCTGGCCAGCCAACCTTCTAGTTGAAGGACCATGTCCTTCCAGCCCTGTACGTCTAGAGTGTCCACAAGGTAAATCATGCCAGATTCTTCAAGATCCTTCAGCAACCTTCCCTTCAGTACGTGCGCTTCCCAAATTTTGTCAATTTATCTGTCTCTCCACCAGACTCCTCTGCTTCTTCACCACTCCACTCATCATCATCAACGTGAGCCTTCTTTGATTTTTTTGTGGACCTAGTCCTCCTAGCAACAGTCGAGGGTGTAGCATACACAAATGAGGACTTCTTGGAAGAAGTCTTGGCCTTATTTAGTTTGGGTGTCTAAATCTCAACCTCTGTCATTTGTTCCTCTTGATGGACCAGGTCCATCTCCTCAACATCAACAGCCTCTGCGGGCTCAAACACTTTTGTCTTCCCCTTTTCAACTTTCTTTCTGCTACTCTCCCTCAAAGCTTTATGTAACTCCTCTTCACTCTTCCTAATTTCACTCCTTGTAGTGTGATCTCTAGGAATGGAAGCATCAGCAGAGGAAGTGGCTTTTCTTTTCTTGCTTTCCACTGGAGGAGCAGTTTTCTTGGTCTTGGGTGTCTTCTTCTTTTTGGGTTTATAACTCTCCCCTAATTTTCTCATAAGATCAACCAAAGTTTCCTCAATGGATGAACCAGGTTCATCAGTTGCATGTTGAAGATTTTCCAGCCCCTCTGCAGCCTCTCTAGAATTACTTCCCACTAAATCCTTGACACCTTCTTCAACAACCTCTGGGACAGTCCCACAAATTGTCAATGGAGTGCCTCCTTCCCTTGTTCCCCTCACAGTACTTCTTTCTCCCTCTCTCTCAAAGTTATTTTTACCACCTCTTCTTCTCCTATCAGGAATCTCCACATCCACTACAGACCCAATTAAGACAAACCTATTTTCAGAAGTGACCCAATTTTAAATGTTACCTGTTCAGACTCAGAAGAGACAGTTGCTTCCCCCTCAGTGGAGGACTTGAAAGAGTCATTGGAATTCTCAGATTCTTGGGCCTGGCTAGCTTGAAGCTTTGCGTTCAATTTCCTAGCTAGAGATCCAGAGGCCACAGTCTTTCTGGCGAGCATTTTCACACGCCCTCTCCTGGGTTCTGGATTGGGGCTTGGTTATACAATGGGAGTTATTGGAAAAGATGGAACATTGTTGTTTTGAGGGGTGGTGGTGTCACGACCCAAAATCCCACGCGGGTCGTGATGGCGCCCAATACCGGGGTCAGGCAAGCCAACGGTTGCTTACTAGTGAAGTTTTTCCTTATTGTCATACCAACCCCACATGTTTCCCAATGTTTTACACTTAACCCATTTAAAATAGAAGCGGAAGCATTTTTCAATTTAAATACATACAACCAAAATGAGCGTGATCCATTACACACACACACACACACACACACACACACACACACACACATATATATATATAGTCCCCAAAAATAGAATCTACTAAGTGTGTGCCGGGAACTAGTGTCACAAGTCAATAGGCGACTAGTAGAATATACAAAAAATGATACAAAAGGTACTGCTGTCTGAAAGGATATAGACAGAGGTAAACAAAAGACAACTCCATGGCATAGCTGGGAATTTCCAAGGGAGGCAGCTCACCATGGAGTCAGGTCCGGAATATGTCAAGCTCCGGTCGGATAACTAGAAACACCAGCCCCAGAACCTGTACAGTTAAGTACAAAAGTGCAGCATGAGTACATAAATATATGTATGTACCCAGTGAGTATCCCGCCTAACCTCGAAGAGGTAGTGACGAGAAGTCGACATGACACTCACTAAGGTCCAACAGTATAAATCAACAAAATGCAATTAAAGCGGTAGGCATGTAAGGCAGTGAAGCAACACGTATATATATGTAAGATACTGAAATCCAGGAAGAATACTGAGGATAAATAGAACAATTACCACTTCACTTTTTCCCAAATGTCTGTCAGATCAATTTCATGAAATTTAATAACGAATAAAGCATACGCATGCAAGGTGAGGACAACCGACCGGAGTCACAGGATAATAACGCTCGTGCACTGCCGAAGGATCGATTGGCCCATCCCAAAAGTGCACCTCACAAGATCTCTATGCACTTCTCAAGGATCGATCGGCCCGTCCCAAAAGTGCATCTCTCAACCTCTCTACACACTGCCGAAGGATCGATCGGCCCATCCCAAAAGTGCATCTCTCAACCTCTCTACACACTGCCGAAGGATCGATCGGCCCATCCCAAAAGTGCATCTCTCAACCTCTCTACACACTGCCGAAGGATCGATCGGCCCATCCCAAAAGTGCATCTCTCAATCTCTCCATGCACTGCCGAGGGATCGACCGTCCCGTCCCAAAAGTGCATATCTCAATCTCTCTACGCACTGACGAAGGATCGATTAGCCCATCCCAAAAGCGCGCCTCTCAATAGAGTGGGGGAAATCACATTCCGCTCGCGGAATACAATTTGTGAAGCGGTCACATGCACATAAATTATTCCTTTTAAAAGAGAATGCTTTTCCATAATAAATTTCTTACCAGTTTTTCTCAAATTTATAACTTCAGGAATGTAAACAATATGAAATGTAAATTCAGCACGCATATAGTTCATATAATAAATACACAAGGCATGATGTGAGCCTAACTACCCGGACATAATAGAAATAGCCGTTACGCACGGACTCTCGTCACTTTGTACGTGCGTAACCCCCCACAAATGATCACATATAGTATTTAAATCACCTAGGGGGACAATTTCCCCTTACAAGTTTAGAAAGGAGACTCACCTTGTGACGAAACCACCCCTCGGACCAAGGATGCGCCCGAACCCCCAAAATCTACCCTCGACGGCTCGCAACTAGCCAAAATATAGTGTAATGACATCAACTCATGATCAAAGAAGAAGAAGTAATCTATTAACCCAAAATTTGCCATTCTTGAAGAATTTCCAAATTTCAATCCCGAGCCCGCATGCTCGAATATCGAGAATTAATGAAGGGGTCGCTCACTCATAGCCTAAGGGTCATTATTACGCATCTTTTCTGGAATGCATGGCAACATCAGGTGATTTATCAAATTCTTAAGATCCCTGACTTGTACTACCCAAATTCTTGATTTTTTGATGTTTTAGAAATAAATTCTAGTTGAATTCCATGTAAAATTTAGGAAAATAGAGAGGGATTACTCACTTTAGCAATATATAGGTCGTGGAGGGTGCTGCTCAACCTTGAAGGCTCTCTAATGGAGTTTTTAGATGAAGAAGAATGAAGAAAACCCGTTTTTTAAACATTTATATAGGTCTGACTACAGGTGTTTCCGCACCTGCGGCCCTGATGCGGTCCCGCACCGGCGAGAAAATGATCGCACCTGCGAAAAATGGCGAGGGGGCTGGGGATCACACCAGCGGAGGGTTTTTCGCACCAGCGGACCCGCCCTTGCAGAAATGGTTCCGCACCTGCGAAGGTTGGGAGGCCCTTGGGTTTCCGCGCCTGCGAGGCTGGGACCACAGGAGCAGTTCCGTACGTGCAGCTGGGCAACCGCACCTGCGGTCACACTAGCAACAGCTGCACCAACAGTTGTTTTAGCTGGTTTTTGGACTCGTTAGGTGCCCGGGAGGCACCTGGGCCCACCCGACCCCTAATCTAAATATACCAATGAGTCCCAAATCATAATACGAACTCGCTCGAGCCTTCAGAACCCCCAAAACAATGCTAAAACTCAAAATCACACCCCCAAACCCCAATAACCAAACTTAGAAAATTTTAGTTTTCTGGACTTCGCTCACAACGCGCCGAACCGACCTAATCAACTCGGAATGACCTGACCTCAAATTTTTGCAGGCAAGTCATAATTAACATAACGGAACTACCTAGTCTCGGAATTTCGTTCGGACCTCGATAACACAAAAACACGCCCCAAACCAAAATATGAACTTAAGGAACCTCTTATTTCAATATTGGGCGCCGAGATGCCCCCAGGTCGTCAGAAACCCAACCCAAACATACGCCCAAGTCCGAAATCATCACACGAAGCTACCAGAATCGACGAAACTCGATTCCGAGGCCGTCTACCCAAAATGTTGACCGAAGTTAAACTTGGCCTTAAAGGCCAACCTTAAGGAACCAATTGTTCCTATTGCACCTTAAACACCTCCGAATCCCGTACCACCAGTCCCCGCAAGTCATACATCACAAAAAGCCGCTATGGGAAGTTTTATTTAGGGGAACGGGGTCCGATAACGCAAAACGACCGGTTGGGTCGTTACATTCTCCACCTCTTAAACAAACGTTAGTCCTCGAACGGGTGTAGAATCATACCTGAAGTGCTGAATAAGTGTGGATATCTGCTCCGCATGTCCTTCTCGGACTCCCAGGTCGCCTCCTCAACCGGTTGGCCCCTCCACTGGACCTTTACGACAGAAACTCTCTTGGACCTCAACTGGCGGTCCTGTCTATCAATGATAGCAACTGGCTCCTCCTCGTAGCCCAACCTCTCATCCAACTGAATAGTGCTGAAATCGACCACATGAGAGAAATCGGCGTGGTACCTACGGAGATGGATACATGAAAAACTGGGTGAACTCCTGATAAATTGGGAGGCAAGGCCAGCTCATAAGAAACCTCCCCAACTCGCCTCAACACCTCGAATGGACCTATAAACCTTAGGCTCAGCTTGCCCTTCCTCCCAAACCTAATAATACCCTTCATAGGCGAGACTTTCAACAGGACCCTATCACTCTCCATAAATGATACATCACGCGCCCTCTGATTCGCGTAACTCTTCTGTCTGGACTGTGCTGTACGGAGTCTCTCCTGAATCAACTTCACTTTCTCCAAGGCATCCCTCACCAGGTCGGTGCCACATAACTTAGCCTCTCCAGGCTCAAACCACCCGATAGGAGAACGACATCGCCGACCATACAAAGCCTCAAATGGTGCCATCTCAATGCTGGACTGATAACTATTATTGTAAGCAAACTCGACCAAAGGCAAGAACTGGTCCCACTGACCCCCGAAATCAATCACACATGCCCTGAGCATGTCCTCAAATATCTGAACTGTACGCTTTGACTGACCATCAGTCTGAGGGTGAAATGCTGTGCTGAGGTCTATCTGGGTGCCCATCTCACTATGAAATGCTCTCCAGAAGTGCGAGGTGAACTGAGGACCTCGATCTGATATAATGGACACCGGCACACCATGCAACCGGACTATCTCCCGAATGTAGATCTGGGCCAACCTCTTAGATGAATATGTAGTAGCCACTGGAATGAAATGCGCCGATTTGGTCAATCTATCCACAATGACCCAAACGGCGTCAACCTTCTGCGAAGTCCGAGGAAACCCAACCATGAAGTCCATAGCAATGCGCTCCCATTTCCACTCAGGAATGGGCATCTGCTGAAGTAGGCCTCCTGGCCTCTATTGCTCATACTTAACCTCCTGGCAATTAAGGCACCTAGTCACATACTCCACAATGTCCTTCTTCATTCGCCTCCACCAGAAATGCTGCTTCAAATCAAACGATACATCTTCGTAGCACCAGGATGAATAGAATATCGAGAACTGTGTGCCTCTTCTAGAATCCTCTCCCTCAGTCCAGTAACATTAGGAACACATACGCGGTCCTGAAGTCTTAGAACACCATCCTCACCAATAGTAACCTCCTTGGCCCTACCCTGAACCACTGTCTCCCGAAGCTCTGCCAAGCACGGATCATAGAACTGTCGGGCCTTAGTCTCTCCCAATAATGAAGACTGAGCAACCACATGTGCCAAAACTCGACGAGGCTCTGAAAGATGTAATCTCACCAGGTGATTGGCCAAGGACTGAATGCCCAAGGCTAGAGGTCTCTCCTCCGTTGCAATATAAGCCAAGCTACCCATACTCTCAGTCTTCCGGCTCAAAGCATCTGCCACCACATTAGCCTTGCCCGGGTGATAAAGAATGGTGATATCATAATCCTTCAACAGCTCAATCCATCTACGCTGCCTCAAATTAAGATCCTTCTGTTTGAATAAGTGTTGCAAGCTACGGTGGTCTGTATAAACCTCACAGGACACCCCATACAAATAGTGCCTCCAAATATTAAGAGCATGAACAATCGCCGCCAACTCCAAATCATGCACAGGGTAATTCTTCTCATGAACCTTTAGCTGGCGTGAAGCATAAGCAATAACTCTCCCCTCATGCATCAACACGCACCCCAAGCCAACGCGTGAAGCGTCGCAATATACCGTGTACATCCCAGAACCGGTTGACAATACTAGAACTGGCGCTGAGGTCAATGCTATCTTGAGCTTCTGAAAGCTTTCCTCACACTCGTCAGACAATCGAAACGGGGCATTCTTCTAAGTTAATCTAGTCAATGGAGCTGCAATAGAAGAGAAACCCTCCACAAATCAGCGATAATAACCTGCTAGGCATAAAAAGCTCCTGATCTCTGTAGCTGAAGTAGGACGCGACCAACTCTAAACTGCCTCAATCTTCTGAGGATCAACATTGATACCCTCTCCGGATACCACATGCCCCAAAAATGCCACAGAATCCAACCAAAACTCACACTTGGAGAACTTAGCAATATAGCTTCTGTTCTCGCAAAGTTTGGAGCACAACTCTCAAATGCTGCTCGTGCTCCCCCAGGCTGCGGGAGTAAATCAAAATGTCATCAATGAAGACAATGACGAAGGAATCAATATACGGCCTGAATACCCTATTCATCAAGTTCATGAATGCTGCTAGGGCATTAGTCAAGCCAAAGGACATCACCATGAACTCATAATGGCCATATCTCATACGAAAAGCAGTCTTCGGAACATCTGAAGCCCGACTCCTCAACTGATGATACCCTGATCTCAAATCAATCTTAGAAAACACACGAGCATCCTGTAACTAGTCAAACAAATCATCGATGCGGGGCAAGGGATACTTGTTCTTAATGGTAACCTTGTTCAACTAGCGGTAGTCAATATACATCCGCATAGATCCATCCTTCTTTTTCACAAATAGAACTGGAGCACCCCATGGCGATACACACCGTCTGATGAACCCCTTAGGTAACAATTCCTCAAGTTGCTCCTTCAACTCCTTCAACTCCTTCGGAGCCATGCGATACAGAGGAATATATATAGGCTGAGTATCTGGAGCTAAATCGATGAAGAAGTCAATATCATGGTCCGGAGGCATGCCCGGAAGATCCGAAGGAAATACATCAGCATACTCTCGAACAACTGGCATGGAGACAATTGTCAAAGACTCGGCGGTGGTGTCCCGCACATAAGAAAAATAGGCTAGACAACCCTTCTTGACCATATGTCGAGCCTTCCGAAATGAAATAACCCGGCTGGCTGAGCTAACTAAAGAACCCCTCCACTCTAGCCTAGGTGATTCAGGCATGGCTAAAGTAACTGTCTTGGCATGGAAATCAAGCACGACATGATGAGGAGATAGCCAATCCATGCCTAGAATAACCTCAAAATCAACCATGTCGAGCAATAAAAGGTCAGCTCTGGTCTCGAACTCACAAAAGGTGATCACGCAAGACCGATACACCCGGTCTACCACCACAGAGTCGCCCACAGGAGTGGACACATATATAGGAGATCCTAAAGACTCTAGAGAGACATCCAGAAAAGGAATAAATAAGGCTGAAACATATGAATAAGTGGATGTTGGATCAAACAATACTGAATCCTCTCTACCACATACTGAGATAATACCTGTGATCACGGTGTCCAAGGCCACTGCATCTGATCTGGCCGGAATAGCATAAAACCTTGCTGGAGCACTTGAAGTATGAGCCCCACCGGAGTGAACAGGAGTTGTCTGACCTCCCCCTGACTGGCCTCCACCTCTAGGACGACCCCTGCCGGCCTGTCCCTCGCCTCTAGGTGGCCGGACTGTTGGTGCCGGAACCATTGGCTGATAGCTCTGCTGCACGGCCTTGCCCCGATACTGGGGACGCTGCCTCCTCATATGACCTGGCTCTCCAAACTCATAACATTGCCTAGGTGGCACAGTCTGCTGCCCCGAGGCAGGTCCCTGAAGGGCCGGAGGGCAATGAGAGCCCTCATGTATAGCACTGAAATTAGGATCGAAGGATCTCTGATGACTGGAATGACCACTTTGTGAGCTCTGAATGGATGGAGGTCGGTAGGAATGCTCTGGAATGGCACTGAAATGAGGCCTCGCTGGAACACCTCGAGGAGGTGGTGGAGGTGCTGAGTATAAAGGCCTGCTGGGCTGACCACTACTATGCTGGACCCTGCCCCTAGATGGGGCACCTCTGAAATCCCCTGAGAACCTATCCCTCTTGTGCTGCTGACCCTGCTCCCTGCTCTGTAACCGGTAACCCTCGATCCTTCGAGCAATCTCCACAACGAGCTGATAAGGGGTAACCATATCCACCTCTCGAGCCATGGTGGATCTAATACCTGGATGCAACCCTGCTACAAAACTCCGAACTCTCTCAGCATCGGTGGGTAATATCATAAGAGCATGGCGTGACAACTCCGAAAATCTGGCCTCATAATCTGTCACGTACATCTTCCCCTGCTCTAACCGCTCAAACTAACCCCTCAGCTCTTCTCTCTCAAAGGGTGGAATATATCTATCCAAGAACATCTGTGTGTACTGCTCCCAAGTGATAGTAGGAGAATCGGCTGGCCTGCTGAGAATATAAGACTGCCACCACCTGCGAGCTCTGCCCTCTAACTGGAATGCAGTGAAATCCACTCCATGGGATGATAGAATTCCCATGTTGTGTAGTCTATCCCTGCACCTATCAATGAAATCATGGGCATCCTCACCTCGCTCACCCCCAAATACTGGAGGGCGTAAGCGGGTCCATCTGTCTAACATCTTATGCTGGTCGCCACCCACAACTGGTCTGGGATCCAGTGCTTCCGCTACAGGCTGGGTATCATCCACGGGCAGTGTACCCGGGGTGGGATATAATGCTGCTGTTAGTCCTGTGGCCTGGGCAGTAGGGGTTTGGGCTCCCCCCCCCGCCTGTGAAGTGAAAGAATCTTCTTGAAATAAACTAGCCTGGGACATGGTGTCCATCAATCTCATCATACGGCCTATGGCTGCCTGGAAGCCTGGCGCCGTCATAAAGTCTACGGGTGCCGGATCTACTGGAGGCACCTCATCCTGCTCCTCTAATATAGGGTCCTCTGGTGGCGGGACCGGTATAGCTCTGGGACGCCCTCGTCCCCTACCACGGGCAGGTGCCCTACCCCTGCCCCTACCACAACCACGAGCGGCGGGGGCAACACCCTCTCCCGGATCAGGAACATGAGATGCACGTGTCCTCACCATCTGTGAGAAAATAGAAGAATGAATTTAGTAAATCATAGGCTGCACGATAGAGTAAGAACAAATAGAGGTTTCCTAATACCCTGTAGCCTCCTGAAGATAAGTACAGACGTCTCCGTACCGATCTGCAAGACTCCACTGGGTTCGCCCGTGACTCGTGAGACTTACGTGAACCTAGTGCTCTAATACCACGTTGTCACGACCCAAAATCCCACGCGGGTCGTGATGGCGCCCAACACCGGGGTCAGGCAAGCCAACGGTATCTTACTAGTGAAGTTTTTCCTTATTGTCATACCAACGCCACATGTTTCCCAATGTTTTACACTTAACCCATTTAAAATAGAAGCGGAAGCATTTTTATATTTAAATACATACAGCCAAAATGAGCGTGATACATCACACACACACACACACATACATATATATATATATATATATATATATATATATATATAGAGTCCCCAAAAATAGAATCTACTAAGTGTGTGCCAGGAACTAGTGTCACAAGTCAATAGGCGACTAGTAGAATATACAAAAGATGATACAAAATGTACTGCTGTTTGAAAGGATATAGACAGAGGTAAACAAAAGACAACTCCATAGCATAGCTAGGAATTTTCAAGGGAGGAAGCTCACCGTGGAGTCAGGTCCGGAATATGTCAAGCTCCGGTCGGATAACTAGAAACACCATCCCCAAAACCTGTATAGTTAAGTACAGAAGTGCAACATGAGTACATAAATATATGAATATACCCAGTGAGTATCCCGCCTAACCTCGAAGAGGTAGTGACGAGAAGTCGACATGACACTCACTAAGGTCCAACAGTATAAATCAACAGAATGTAATAAAAACGGTAGGCATGTACGGTTGTGAAGCAACAAGTATATATATGTAAGATACTGAAATACAGGAAGAATACTGAGGATAAATAGAACAATTACCACTTCACTTTTTCCCAAATATCTGTCAGATCAATTTCATGAAATTTAATAACAAATAAAGAATACGCATGAAGGGTGAGGACAACCAGACGGAGTCACAGGATAGTCACGCTCGTGCACTGCCGAAGGATCGATCGGCCCGTCCCAAAAGTGCACCTCACAAGCTCTCTATGCACTTCCGAAGGACCGATCGGCCCGTCCCAAAAGTGCATCTCTCAACCTCTCTACACACTGTCGAAGGATCGATCGGCCCGTCCCAAAAGTGCATCTCTCAATCTCTCCATGCACTGCCGAGGGATCGACCGACCCATCCCAAAAGTGCATCTCTCAATCTCTCTGCGCACTGGCGAAGGATCGATCGGACCGTCCCAAAAGCGCACCTCTCAATAGAGTGGGGGAAATCACACTCCGCTCGCGGAATACAATTTGCGAAGCGGTCATATGCACATACATTATTCCTTTTAAAAGAGAATGCTTTTCCATAATAAATTTCTTACAAGTTTTTCTCAAATTTTATAACTTCAGGAATGTAAACAATATGAAATGTAAATTCAGCAGGCATATAGTTCATATCAATAAATACACAAGGCATGATGTGAGCCTAACTACCCGGACATAATAGAAATAGCCGCTACGCACGGACTCTCGTCACTTTGTTCATGCATAGCTCCCCACAAATTATCACATATAGCATTTAAATCACCTAGGGGGACAATTCCCCCTTACAAGTTTAGAAAGGAGACTCACCTCGTGACGAAACCACCCCTCGGACCAAGGATGCGCCCGAACCCCCGAAATCTACCCTCGACGGCTCTCAACTAGCTAAAATATAGTGTAATTACATCAAATCATGATCAAAGAAGAAGAAATAATCTATTAACCCAAAATTCGCCATTCTTGAAGAATTTCCAAATTTCAACCCCGAGACCGCATGCTCGAATATCGAGAATTAATGAAGGGGGCGCTCACTCGTAGCCTAAGGGTCATTATTATGCAACTTTTCTGGAATGCATGGAAACATCGGGTGATTTATCAAATTCTTAAGAGCCCTAACTTGTACTACCCAAATTCTTGATTTTTTGATGTTTTAGAAATAAATTCTAGTTCAATTCCATGTAAAATTTAGGAAAATAGAGAGGGATTACTCACCTTAGCACTATATAGGTCGTGGAGGGTGCTGCTCAACCTTGAAGGCTCTCTAATGGAGTTTTTAGATGAAGAAGAATGAAGAAAACCCATTTTTTAAACATTTATATAGGTGTTCCTATAGGTGTTTCCGCACCTGCGGCCTAGGGACCGCACCGGCGACAAAATGATCGCACCTGCGGAAAATGGCGAGGGGGCTGGGGATCGCACCAGCGGAGGGTTTTCCGCATCAGCGGACCTGCCCCTGCGAAGGCTGGGGGGCCCCTGGGTTTCCGTGCCTGCGAGGCTGGGACCGCAGGAGCGGTCCCGTAACTGTAGCTGGGCAACCGCACCTGCGGTCACACCGACAACAGCTACACCAGCAGTTGTTTTAGCTGGTTTTTGGCCTCGTTAGGTGCCCGGGAGGCACCTAGGCCCACTCGAGCCCTAATCCAAATATACCACCAAGTCCCAAATCATAATACGGACTCGCTCGAGCCTTCGAAACCCCCAAAACAACGTTAAAAATAAAAATCACACCCCCAAACCCCAAGAACCAAACTTAGAAAATTTTAGTTTTCTAGACTTCGCTCACAACGCGCCGAACCGACCTAATCAACTCGGAATGACCTTTCCTCAAATTTTTGCAGGCAAGTCATAATTAACATAACGAAACTATTCCTGGTCTCGAAATTCCGTTCGGACCTCGATAACACAAAAACACGCCCAAAACCAAAATATGAACTTAAGGAACCTCTTATTTCAATATTAGGCGCCGAGATGCCCCCGGGTCGTCAGAAACCCAATCCGAACATACGCCCAAGTTCAAAATCATCATACGAAGCTACCGGAACCGACGAAACTTGATTCCGAGGCCGTCTACCCAAAATGTTGACCGAAGTCAAACTTGGCCTTAAAGGCCAACCTTAAGGAACCAATTGTTCCTATTGCACTCTAAACACCTCCGAATCATGGATCACCAGTCCCCGCAAGTCATAAATCACAAAAAGCCGCTATGGGAAGTTTCATTTAGGGGAACGGGGTCCGATAACGCAAAACGACCGGTCGGGTCATTAAAGGTGGGATGTGATTGAGATGGAGTGGAAGAATTCGATTGAGATGGGGTGGAACCAGTATCTTCCAGCGTGATACTGTAGTCAGGTGTGGTTGAGTAGGATGGAGTAGGAGGTGGAGTGTTAGCCATGGTGATGATTTTCATTAAAGAAAATCAGGATCAAGGTGTTTGAGTAGAAGATTGAAAGGGTTTCGACAGTTATGACTTTCAAAAAAGGAGGGTGAAGGATTAGAGAAGTGATGATGGGTTTTTAAAGGCTTGGTTAATAAATACAAAACGAGTGTAATTTTGGTCAAATGGGAGTCTAATCGGTTCAGGAGTGTCAGGTGATAAGTGACGGTTATGACTACCCTATAATCTATGCCATTTTAATTTGATTTGACTCTTTGGAACTGATTCGAATTTGGGATAGGTACTAGATTTTGTAACAGCTTATTATATATAGAGTCCTGCTCATGAGTAACTATTGATATTTCAGTATGTGTATAGTGATGAGCACATACCTTGTCTGTCAGATGGACCAACAACGATGAACTAGGTTCATCTTGTTAGAATCTATTGATTAAGCCTCAATTTACAAAAATATAAAAACATCATTAGTAACCAAGAAGTCATATTAACACATGGAAAGAGAGTATGCCTTTTAAGGCATGAGACTGAGCAACAATTTTTCTGATTATTTACACCTTTCAGAATTCCTAGCCAAAAAAAATTTCCTCCTTTTTTTCATTTTTGTTTTGAATTGGTTCAATTAGGTGATATTAATCATCACTAATTCTAACCTGTTTCTCTCAAAATGCTCTCTACTTAGTGCCTTATTAAAGATGTCAGCAATTTGTTTTTCAGTAGCACAAAATTCATTAGAGATCATTCCCTTTTCATAGTTGTCTCTTAGGAAATGGTATCTAACATCTATGTGCTTTGTTCTTTTATGATGGACGAGGTTATTTGTCATACTAATAGAAATAGTGTTATCACAAAAGATAGGACTGCATCCAACCTCTATGCCAAAATCCATCAGTTGTTGCTTAATCCATAGTAACTGAGAACAACATGAGGCTGCAACCACGTACTCAGCCTCAGCAGTAGATAGAGCTACTGAATTTTGTTTCTTAGTGGCCCAAGACACAAGACATGAGCCCAAAAAGTGTGCCATACCTGAGGTGCTCTTTCTATCTACCAAAAATCCTGCATAGTCAGCATTAACATATCCCACAAGATCAAAATTACTACCTTTAAGATACCAAAGACAGAGGTCTGTGGTGCCTTTAAGGTATCTCAAGATTCTTTTCACTGCAGTTAAGTGTGATTCCTTTGGATTATCCTGAAATCTTGCACAAATCCCTACGCTGAAGACAATGTCAGGTCCACTGACAGTAAGATACAACAATGAACCAATCATTCCTCTATACAACTTTTTATCGACAGATGAACCAGGTTCATCTACATCTAGTTTTGTGGCTGTTGCAATAGGAGTGTCAGTTTCCTTTGAGTCTTCCATTTTAAATCTTTTAAGCAATTCTTTCACATATTTTTGCTGATGGATCATAGTTCCATTTGAATTTTGTTTAATTTGTAAGCCTAAGAGGAAGTTAAGCCACCCATCATGCTCATTTCAAATTCACTCCCTATTAGTTTAGCAAATTCTTTACTTAGCTTTTTCAGAAGTTGCCCCAAAGATTATGTCATCTACATATATCTGCACTACCAAGAGATCTTTACCTTTTTCCTTCAAGAATAAGGTGCTATCAATTTTACCTCTCTTGTAGTCATGTTCCAGCAGGAATTTTGAAAGCCTTTCATACCATGCCCTTGGAGCTTGCTTGAGTCCATACAGTGCTTTGTCAAGCTTGTACACATGATCGGGATTCTCCTTGTTTTCAAACCCCGGAGGCTGCTTTACAAACACTTCTTCCTTGAGATATCCATTTAGTAAGGCACTCTTAACATCCATCTGGTGAAGGGTGAATTCCATGTAAGCAACAAAGGCTATGAGGAGCCTAATTGCTTCCAACCTTGACACATGAGCAAAGGTTTCATCATAGTCTATTCCTTCCCCCTAACTATTCCATCTTCATCAAGTTTTTTTTCTGAATACCCACTTTGTGCCAAACACTGATCTATCAAAGGATCTAGGTACCAGATGCCAAACTTGACTCCTTTCAAATTGGCTGAGTTCTTCTTGCATTGAATTTACCCAATCTGCATCCTGCAATGCTTCAACAATATCTTTAGCTTCAATCAGGGATAAAAAAACATTAAACGCGCACAGATTTTTCAAAGAGTATCTGGTTCTGATTCCAGATGTTCGATCAGTTATAATGTTCTCAATGGGGTGTGAGATTTGATATCTGTGTGGTTTTACAACCAACTGGGTATTACTTGAAGATCCTATAGTGTCTTGTTGCTGAGGAACAGGATCAGGGACAGGTTTCAATGAGGTTTGGAAATTAGTTTGTTGCTTAGTTCTCCCTGGCGTGTTGCCTGGGATTGATGAACCTATTCCATCACCCGTTCCTTCCTCCAGTGTTGCTCCAGTTTGGTCTGAGTTTCTGACCAGCCCAATTTCTTCATCTACTTGTTCCTGTCTCTCAGAGAGAATGTTAAGTTCATCAAAAGCAACATGCACACTCTCTTCAACACACATAGTTCTTTTGTTATACACTTTATAAGCCTTACTATGTGAAGAATATCCCAAGAATACTCCCTCATCACTTCTGGGATCAAACTTACCTAGGGAGTCTTTGCCATTGTTGTGCACAAAGAACTTACAGCCAACAGCCCTAAGATGGGATATATTGGGCTTTCTCCCTTTAAGTAACTCATAGGGAGTCTTCTCTACAAGTGGTCTAGTCATGCACCTATTTATGATGTAGCATGCAGTGTTTACTGCTTCTTCCCAGAAGTTATGAGGTAGTTACTAGAAATAAGCATGGTTCCAGCCATATCTTCAAAGTTTCAGTTCTTTCTTTCAACAAATCCATTTTGTTGTGGAGTTCTAGGGGCAGAAAAGTTATCATCTATGCCATGTTCATCACAAAATTCAGCAAACTTTGCATTTTCAAATTCAGTGCCATGATCAGACCTTATTGATGCAAGTTGATTTCCTAATTGTTTCTGTGTTTTTATAACAAAAGAAGTAAACATGTCAAATGCTTCATCTTTAGATATTAGAAACAGTGTCCAGGTAAATCTAGAATAGTCATCAACAAGCACCATTACATATCTCTTACCACCTCTACTTAATGTTCTCATATGACCGCATAGATCCATATGAACCAGTTCCAACATCCTGGTGGTACTTATTACTTTCTTGTTTTTGAAAGAGGACCTTACCTGCTTCCCCCTTGCACAAGCCTCACAAACTTTATCTTCCTTGAACTTAATGTTAGGGAGACCTATCACTAGGTCCTTGGAGACTAGTTTGTTGAGTTGTGCCAAAGGAGGGGATCACTGTCCAACACATTCAAACAAGTTAATTCGTTTTCTGATAGTGGGGACAGGTCTATGATATAGATATTATTCACTCTTTTTCCCTACAAAAAAATCTTGTCAGTGATAAGATTAATCACAAAACATTTTGTAGAAGTGAATGCAACCAGGTTATCTCTGTCNTATGAGAAAAGGATGAATTAAGCTTCTTTTAGCCCAATTTGGCAGCCAATTTGTTTTTCGAACAAAACTTTTATTCCTTTGATTGGCCTGCTCTTTTGCATTGCATTCAATTTTGTAGTGACCAGTCTTACCACAGTGGGTGCAGATTTTGTTCTTAGGAAGTGTGAGGTACTTATTTTTGGGATCCCATTTAGGCAGTTGACTCCCAAAGCCAAGTCCTCTTCTGTTGCTACTGTGATTTTCTTGAAGGCTTGTCAAGGCATAAGAAGATTTATTCCATTTGCATGTTCGATCCAGTTCATGTTTGACCTTTCCAAGTTCC
>ML375641.1:0-11074 GCA_005239525.1 Nicotiana knightiana
ACTATTTCTCAACCGGACGTCTGAATCACGTCAAATAAACTCCGATTCTCACCAAACTTCATATTTAGTATTCAAATATTATAACAAATTTGTACCAAACTCCAGAACCAAAATACGATCCCGATACCAATGGTTTCAAACATTAATTCTTTTCTTTATTTCATTAATAATTCAGCAAAATAATTTCTTTCAAAAATTGATTTCTAAGGCTTGGGACCTAGGAATTCGTTTCCAGGCATACGTGTCACGACCCCAAATCTAAGCCAGTCGTGATGGCGCCTATCGTGGAACTAGGCCAGCCAAAAATACACTCAAATCGTAATAAGTTTCCATTTACATCTTCACTAAACTGATAACCCATAAAGGTTTCTTTTAAACATTTTTAAAACAGTTAAAGCTATACCGAATATTAAATATAACCCCCGAGATCCCGGAGTCACTGGTCATGATCATCTACAGAAAATATACAAATAAAAAAAAACTCCATAAAGTAAGCAGGAGAGAGAGCAGGACTGCGGACGCGTGCAGCTACCTCGCAAAATCTTCGAGAAATCTCTGGAACAGATACACATCTCACTCTGACCTAACACCTGGATCTGCACACAAGGTGCATGGAGTAATTTGAGTACGCCAACTCAGTAGTAATGAAAATAAATCAGGTTAGAGCAGTAAGAAACACATAAAATCAAATAATCATTTCACAATAAGCACAACCTTTCTTTCCAACAATGTATACGTTAAATCATCACGCTTAAGAGCCGATTTCAGTAAAATCATTTGGAAATATACTTGCCAATAGTTTCAACATAACTTTCAAGAAGTTTAGTGTAAAAATGATAAAAGTCATAAAAAGGCCCCTCGGGCAAAACATATTTCATAAGTTCAGAGTGAAAGTGGTAAAATCATAAGTAGCCCCTCGAGCAAAAACATGTATCAAAATCTGCCCCTCAGGCATGCCTCACAGTCACTCATAATCAGCCCCTCGGGCATACCTCACAGTCACTCATAATCAGCCGCTCGGGCATACCTCACAGTCACTCATGCCTCCCAATCACTCGTCACTCGTCACTCGCACTCAGTAGGTACCTGCGCTCACTGGGGGTGTGTACAGACTCCGGAGGAGCTCCTTCAGCCCAAGCTCTAATATCAAGCCACCTCGTGGCGTATCATATCCTCACAATCAGGCCCTCGGCCTCACTCGGTCAAAACCTCTCAAAATCCCCTCGGGTGTATTAGTAAAACGGAGTACTCGACCCCAAAAAATCATTTTATATCTCAAAATATGTAAATAAGGCTGAGTTTCGAAAATAGTTAAGCACAATATGACTGAGTGTAAATCATAAATCAACAGTGAGGAAATAACAGTAAAAGCTCCCAAGGGGTCCAAACAAGTCGACACGAGGCCCCAAACATGGCTTATTGCCCAAATATAGCAATGGTTTTAGAACACAATTTAACATATGATTTAGAGTAAAATACGCAACTCAATAGTTGCCGCGGAGAGGACCAAGTCCAATAAAAAATCAGTGCACGCTACATACTCGTCATCCGACATGTGCGCCATTCTAAAAACAGTGAGAAATACGAAGTCCGGGGTTTCATACCCTCAGGACAAGATTTATAGCCATTACTTACCTCTACCAGGTCACAATACTAATCCGCGATGCTCTTACCCCTCAAATTGGCTCCCGATTTCTCCGAATCTAAACAAACCAGATTAACATCATCAATATACGCTAAAGGAAAAAAACCCAATCGAAAACTATCAATTTATACAAAATTCTCGAAATTCAGCCAAACCCGAGCTCCGAGCCCACGTCTTGGAATTCGATAAAATTTACATCACTAGAATCCTCATCCTCCCACGATTCTATACATACCAAGAACACTAAAATCGGACCCCAGTTGCCCACTCAATTCCTCAAAAGAAAATTCCAATTCCATGCACTTAACCTCCCCAAATTTTGGGTTTAATTTCAATAATTTTCCGGTTTAATTACTTAGAAAACGATATAGAAACGAGTTATGAAGTTGGAAACCTTACCTCCAAGTGATCCCCTTTGATTTCTTCTTCAAACCCTCTCAAATAGCTCTCAACTCGTTCAATAATGGAGGAAAAAATGAGCCAATCTCGCAAATAAGGCCTTTAAAACATTTTGTCCAGCCCTTATAATCCCTTCAGTGCGATCGTGACTCAACCCACGCGATCGCGATGCACAGACTAGTCCACTCTATGTGTTCACGTACAAAAACACGCATTTGCATAGATCAAACTTTCATCCCCCTTCACGCACCTCAGAACACCTTATGCGATCGCGGACCTTACCCACACGATCGCACTGCACACAGGAATCACTCTTACGCGATCGCGGCCTTCACCCACGCGATCGCATAACATAAAAACCCATGCTTCCCCCAACTAGCCTATGCGATTTTATTCTTACCCACGCGATCACATAGAAGGACACCAGAACAGAACACCAGCAAAATTTTGCAACTTTTCAACATCCAAACTTGACCCGTTAACCTGTCAAAACACACCCGAGGCCCTCGGGACCTCAACCAAATACGCCAACACATCCCATAACCTTATTCAAACTTAGTCGAGCCTTCGAAACACCAAAAACAACGCAAAAACACCAAAATTACATCAAATTCAAGCCTATGAACTTTGAAACTTCTAAATTTCGCCAATGATACCGAAACCAACCAAAACACATCCGATTGACCTGAAATTTTGCACACATATCCAAAATGACATTACAAACCTGCTCCAACTTCTGGAATTCCATTCCGACCCTGATACCCTATTTTCCACTGCCGACCGGAAATGACCAAAAACTAACTTTCACCAATTCAAGCCTAATTCTACTCCGGACATCAAAACTTCATTTCGAACATACTCCTAAGTCCCAAATCACCTAACGAATCTATCCGAGCCATAAAATCTACATTCCGAGTTCGTTTACCAATAAATCAACTTCCAGTTGACTTTTCCCACTCTTAAGCCAATTTAAGAGATTAAGTGTCTCAGTTCTTTCCAAAAGTTGTTCCGAACCAGAGCCAACCAATCTAACACAACGTAATGAACCTGAACTGCATATAATGGAGCAGAAACGGGGGAAACGGGGCTAAACTCTCGGAATAACCGGCCGGGTCGTTACAATACGCCCAAGTCCCATATTTTACTGCGGACCTCCCGGATCGTGGGAACACAGATCCGGGTCCGTTTACTAAAAATGTTGACTCAAGTCAACTAAAATCAAATTTTAATTCTAAAAATTATTATTTTTATATTTTCACATAAAAGCTTTCTGTTTCATGCCCGACTGCGCACGTAAATCGAGGTAATTAAAATTAGTCTTTTTATGGCTAATAAGCCTAGAACGGAGTTTTAATTCATAAAATGACCCCTTGGGTCATCACATCCTAATTCATTTCAAATTTTAAAGTCTCATTTTCCCCGCCAGATCGGTTTATCACTATTCTCCAATACCTTTGATGGAACCAATCGCCGGAGCCAGAAGGATACCGACGGTGTTCGTCGCTGTTCACTGCTTTCAATGCTCCGCCATGCAGGTATTTCTCTTCCTGCTCCTTCATTTCTGCACAGACGCAAAGAGAATAACATCGTAATGAGAATATATAAAGATATTTCAGGTGAAGCAACATAAGAAGAGTAGCAACAAATGGACTTGTTGTTGATACCCTATTTTACCCATATATATTTTTAAAAATACATGTATACTTTCAAAATAGAGCATGAGCATCAACCAGTATTTTTCAATAATTTTCTGTAAATTTTAGAGGATTTTTAATCAATTTATTCTAACATTTTATTATCTAAATAATTACTAATAGCTTCACAAATAATTTTATAATGATTTATTACTTAATTTTTATAGTTTATATTTATATTTAGATTTAATGATTTTATGCATAATTATATTTGTATCTTTAGGCTATAATTGCAATAACTTCGCAATAACAACCCATATATATGCATAATTACATTATTTACACAAAAAATGACTTTTTATATTTTTATAATATTAAGTAACTATTTTAAATCATTTCCATATACAAATAGCATTTTTTATTAATTATTTTATTAATTTAAATGGGTATTTAAAACATAGCCCTTTTTAATTAATTTTTCGGACCTACCCCAGCAAAATACCCTATCCAACCCAATAACCCAATACCCAATACACTAACTCAACTACCTATACCCTTTCAATTAAACCTCCCCCCCTAAATATAATCCTGGCCGTTGATCTCAGAAGATCAACGACTTTAAATCCACCGTCCCTTTTTAATATACCAAAACCTCTAAACCCTAACTCATTCGCCCCAGCCCGCCGTCTTTGGATACTCTCCTCTCCTCACCTCTCTCATCCCCTCAAATCCTAGCCCGCCGTCACACTTTCCCTCTTGATTCATGGGATCTTCCCTTGATTTCCTGCCTTATTTGGCTTTGTTTCTCTACTGGCTATCCGATTTTGATGCTACTTGATTCATTTTCCTCAAATGGCAAATGAATCTCAAGAGACTCGAACCAGATCTGGTTCAAAGTCTCTGATATTTTGGCAATTTTCGTCTATGGTCATCCCAATACCCGTGAGTACGAATATTTTCGTATCTTAGGGTTTTAAATCTCTGGTTCAAACCAGATTTGGTTCAACTTATGTTTATTTTTATGAATCTGGATATTTTTTGGTTGGATCTGTTTAGATCTTTTCAGATCTGAAACGATTTTATGTTTGTTTTGGTATAGGGTTCCGATCATTTAATTATGCATTTTACAGTCTCTACCTTTTTTCCTTTAACTCTGGCGTTAATTCCTAAGTTATTTTTACTTACCCCAAATTAAGGTTTGCAATCATGTCTTCCCTTTTCGTACAGTACTAGTGTTTACTTATGCGGTTACCTGTTCTTACCTTATTTGGACCAATGTTTGATTAATAATTTGTGCTTCTTCCCTTAACTTAACCTCACTGGCCTGATTTTGTGTTCTGATTATTAAAGTCGACTTCTAATTGATTTTGGAATTAGTTCTTACCTTATTTAACCTAATACTTGACTACTGATTGATTCCATATAAGGTTTTCCTTAAATTAAGTGGTACTAGCCTGGTTTTACTCGATTCTGTCTTGTTAATTGACTCATGCCGACCTTAATTGATTGTTAAGTTATTTTCATACCTTATTTGTGGATGAATGGTTCATTACCTTATTTATTTACTTCATTAAGTGCTATTTAAACCCCCTTCCTCACTCGCTTTAGTAAAACTCTACAACTCTCGAACTCTCTGTTCTCAGAAAAACTTAAGCTCTCTCTTTATTCTCTTATTCTGATTTCTGCAATAAATGGATATTATTTGGCCGGCTGAAAGCCAAGGCCAAATTCTCTGAATTTGACTGCTATTGCATTCTTACCCGCTTTCTTCTCAACTGGTATGCCTTAACTCTTACTATTTTGTTCTCTATGCCTTATTCGATTAGCCTGTTTCAATCCTCGACATAATTCTGCTTTCTATGTGACTACATGATCCCATTTAGTAATAATGATAAACTAAGCTACTTCAAATAAGGTGACCCTTTTTCCTAGGTTAGTTCAGTTTGTTTCTTGTTCTGAACCTTGCTAGATACTGTAAGCATGTAATCAAATATGTTTGTGGTTTAATTTATAGGTTCAGTCTGTTTCTATCTCTGTGTTTAAGCCATGATTGCACTAATATTTAGCCTAATCAAATGCCAATTTGTTTGAACTATGTACTAAACATGAACTTTGTTTGTTTCTTGGTGCAGTTCTGTCTGCAACACTGTTTTGCTTGCTTATAAAAATTAAATTACTTTAAAACCTGCCCCCTTTACCCTTTATGCACTGGTTTTCAAACTCCTACTGTTAGTCATTTAGGTTCTCACCACCCCCAGTCTGAGCACTGCCTAGGGTCCTTGGGACTCCTCCGAACTCTGACACATTGGGGCTGGTCTTCCAATCATTTTGTAATTTATTTTTCGAATGCTGTTCTGGTGTGAGCATTGCCCGGGGTCTCTGAGGCCCTTGAGAATTTTGACACATTTTAAACCTAATCTTATGTGCCATGGATGGATCACTACTATGCTCCAGAGCTGTTATGATTGAAGGCCTGGTTCCCAGGCTTAAATTGGGCCTATGAAGGCTCCCTATAGTATAATTTCTACTGTTATGTAATTCATTCAATATTTTGGACTGTAATAATCTCTGTAATAATAGATTTGGGGTTTATTAGTAAAAGTTGGGGGGGGGGGTTCCTATATCTTTGTAAAAGTCGGGTTGAAATCCTGCCTATAGGATTAATTATGTTGATTGAATCATGTGAGTGACATACTTGTTTAGAGATCCTGCCTATAGGATTTTCCCGTTTGTTTGATTCTGACATTCGCATACTAGAGATCCTGTTTATAGTAATTTTCGCTAATTCTGCATTAGAAATCCTGTTCATAGGATCTTACACATATTTTTAACCCAATGTGCATTAGTGACCATGTCTATAGGATCCTATTTGTTTGAAATAATGATCTTTCCTGGCAATCTGCTTAATGTTTGCCCACATGCGGTTAATAGATATCATGCCTATAGGGTGAAATCAGTCTCAAACCTAGAAATCATGCCTATAGGATTTAAAGCTAATAGATATCATGCCTATAGGGTGAAATCAGTTTCAAACTTAGAAATCCTGCCTATAGAGTTTAAATCAGCTTCAGACTTAGAAAGCATGCCTATAGGATTTAAAAAGAATAAAAATCTGTCCGTATGAGTTAAATCAGTGCTACACTTAGAAATCTTGTCTATAGGCCTGTAACTAATAAGCTCGTAGAAATCATGCCTATAGGATCCTGTTGGTCGACTCTGAATTCGTTCGCTACTGTCAATCACTTAGGCAATATATTTGTAGGACTTAAAAATGATTCTGGGTTTATAATTGTGACATATTACTGCCTGAAGTGCCCAGATTCATGCTGAATAAAATCAGTATGCAAAAAAATGGGTCTTAATGCTCGACTTAATAAACTGTCTCTGCATTCTGTTTTCCCACATAGATATCCTGTCTATAGGATTCCAAAGTAATAAAGTTTGCGTGCTTTTGTTGTCTATGTGCNTGATTATGGGTTTATAATTGTGACATATTACTACCTGAAGTGCCCAGATTCATGCCGAATAAAATCAGTAGGCAAACATATAGGTCTTAATGCTCGCCTTAATAAACTGTCTCTGCATTCTATTTTTTCACATAGATATCCTGTCTATAGGATTCCAAAGTAATAAAGTTTACGTGCTTTTGTTGTCTATGTGCGAAGGTCAATATGAGACCATACTTGTTCCTTATCTGAAAGTCCTATCTGTTATTGTTTGTCGCCTAGATTTCACATTTTTAATATAGGTTGGCCTAGAACTATCCCAAATAGAGGTCCTAATTCCACCAGGGCCATAGGTAAGGGACGAGTAGTGCACGAATAAAGAACGAGCTAGAAACTGCTAGAACGCTTAAGTAACAACTTAAAGATAGTAATTGGGTAGTAAGGAGATGATAGCCCATGCGTTAATACTATGAGTGACACCCCAACTTGAGGGAGTCACAAAGTATTGTATGGAATGATCCTATAGGCTAAAAAATTTAGGACCCCCTATACTCCTGTTTAGAATAAATTGGATATTGCTTTGGTCAAATTGTTTTCTTCTCTTTTTTTTAGAATAATTCGCTTAATTTAAGTTTGGCCGGGACCCACCATTGTGGACCTCGAGGGGTGCCGAACACCTTCCTCTCAAGGTAATTTGAGCCCTTACCCGATCTCTGGTGATGTAAACTGGTTCAATGAGTTAATTGCTCTAGGTGCCCTAACACACCTTAATCCGTTAGGTGGCGACTCTCTCAATTCCTTACGCTCTCAAAAGGAGTTGCCCCAAAAATGTCGAAACCCGATTTCGCGAGAAAAAGGGAGGCGCGACAGCATGGCGACTCTGCTAGGGAAATTTCTAGGCTCTTACCTGTTGATACCCAATTTTTCCTCAAAATATTTTAAATTTGCATATATACCTTCAAAATCATGCTTTCATAGCAATTGGTATTTTTCTTTAATTTTTCTATATTTTATTAATTTATTTTTAATTTATCCAGCATTTTATTTTCGATAATTAATTACAAAATTGCATTACAAGCAATTTCAAAAGAATTTCTTGATTTAATTTATTTTTAGGGTCCTATTAAGACCAAATTATTTTACAATCAGCCAAATTGGCACTATTTGACTATAATCGCAATACCTTTGCAATTATGGCCTAATTATATGTTTTACGCCATTTTTACTCAGCATGTAGTCATTTTTATTTTTAAATACTCGTTAATCATTTCAATTTAATTTATTATGCATAAATTTCATCTATTATAATTATTAGCTATTTTATAAATTATTTATCTATTTTTATGGGTATTTAACAATTAGCCACTTTTATTTTAATTCTAGCCTAATTAAATCTGCACCCCTACCCATTAATTAGCCCAATAACCTAAGCCCAGTCTTTACAAAATACCAGGCCCAAACCTTAAAGCCACCCGACCCAATTCCCCTTTAATCTGGACTGTTGATCATTTTTTATCAACGGACCAGATTAATCCTTACCAAATTAAGACCTACACGACTACCCTCCCCCGTCTAATTTCCCCCTCTCATTTCTCACTGATCCATCTCTCTGAATACTCTCCCCTCTCTCTCTAAACTCTCCCTCTACTGAGCCCTTATCTCCCCTTCTCCGGCCACCTCCTCGCTGGAAACCATGGAGGTTCCGCCACTCACCAGCCTTGTGGCTCCATCCTTCACACCTGTGTCACCGTTTGAGGCTCTCAAATGAACCAAACAGTTCACCTCACCTCTCTGGTCTCATGCCATCTTTCCGGCCATCTATGGTCGTTTGAGTAAGATCTTTACACTTTCCGGCCAAAGGCCGGTAATATCTTTGAGTTTTCCTCTTCCTTTTTGGGTTCTTTTGGAAACCCTAACTTTGAACCCTCCGATTTCTTTAGATCTGTAATAGATCTATGTATATTATGAGGTCTTTACATGTTTTCTTCAAAAATATTCTCGTTTCCTAAAACGATTCTTCACTTTTCAAAACGAGGGTTTCAAGATCTTTTTTTTAAAAATAGTTCTTTTCCTAATTTACTAGCATTATCTTGTGATTTTTACCATGTTTAAACATCATCTGAGCTTTTTCCTTTGTTCGATTCCTCTTTTGTTAAAAGCCCCAAATTTCTGGGTTCAATCTGTGAGTCCGAGTTTATTTTGCAGTATTGTTTACCTGTTCTAGAATGCTATTGTACTTTCGTGTATATTCTATATGTTCTTGTGATTTCTTGCTCTATAATCATTGTTAGGGTTTCTGATTCTTTGTCGCTTATGCCTAAACCATGCTTGTCTAACTGGTTCCTTTAATTACTTGTTATTTTCTGGGATGAATCCTCAATTTCATGATTAGGGTTTTTGATTTTTGCTTAGTATATGATATTCCGTTCAAATCGATACTGTTTTAGTATTTTTGAATCTCTGAATAAGTGTGTTTAGTGCTTTATTGATTTTTCACATCATACTCTTTACTGATTTTCGAGTATTTCCCTAAAATTGTGATATTTTACTTTGAGTAATACTGATTGCCTGACTTTGAGTATTTCCTTATTTGTGTGATATTTTACTTAATTGATACTGATTCCCTGTGATTGGAACCTCATTCGAGGGATCTCTTACTGATTTCCAGAATTAAACTATATTCTTCCTTATTTCTGAGAATAAACTTGTTGTCAAATTAAATTTTATACACTTTCCTTAATTGGTCTGTTCTCTATTTAGTCTTAATCGCATGCTCTGTTCCTTACTACTCTTTATATGGTAAAATAAATTTTCAATTGATTCCCTTCCTTGTTTATCACTGTTGGTATCCGTTTGGACTATGACTCCTTGATTAAAGGGGATACTTATATTGATTGGATTCTAATTGTAATTACTTCTACAATTATGCTAAACTAGTACTTGTTACCATATTCACTGCCTATTTTCAAAACTATATATACTCTACTCTCTCATTAGCATAGGACACGAACATACATTGTTCTAAACCCTCTCTCTCACAAACACACATATTCTCTCTTGCTCTTCTTTCTGGGTATTTGCTATTCTCAGTCGGCTGCAGGACAAGACTGACTATTATACACTCTGTGCTTACTCTCCCTTAACTGGTATGTCCTTAGTTTAGTTTAAAGCTTCAAAAATAATATGTTTGTTTGGTATTTAAGTTCTTCTTATTTCTGCTATGCTTTTAGTTATTGTTTTATACCATGCAATTAGCATGTCTACTTATTATTCTACTAGTATGATTATGGTATCTCCTCCCTTAAACCCAACATGTTACCCCTTAATAGCCTTCAACGTGGTTCTGTTTCACTGATGTTGCTTTAATTCCTAGCATAAACCTCTTTGTGATATGACTGTTTCTGTGACTAATAGGTTCTGTAATACATCCTCACAAACCCCCCCCCGGACTTCTCTGATCCTAACAAGTATGCAAATCTGCCTATTTTATGCTTACTCTTATGTGTTTCCTAATTGTCCCCAACCCTTACTTCCCTGCTTGTGAATGTTGAAATGGTACTATTCTTTGAACTTGTTCTGTGTGTGTTATCTTGTTCTAAGTTGTTGTTGCTCCTATTTCCTTTCCCTTTCAAAACTGTTTTTCCCTAAGCAACTGTTTTGTTGTTCTGCAAACTTATTTCAAACATGTTGTTTCAAAAGTGTTTTCCAACTCCACCTTTTCAAAACTATGTCAAGCACTCTCACTCTACTCTTAGACCCCCTTAGGTCCTGCCCCTTCTGTGTGAGAATTTCCTTGGGACCCTTGAGATCCCTCTGAACTTTGACACACAAAGGCTGGCCATTCCACACTGTACTTACTCAAATTTGGTTATGAATCTGGGTGTAAACACTGCCCGGGATCCCTTGAGATCCTTAGGGAACTCTGATACACCTGGATCATGTGAAAGGTT
>ML375643.1:0-56215 GCA_005239525.1 Nicotiana knightiana
AAACGAAAATTGTTGTTTATTTCTTGCATGGAATATACATGTGTGTGTGGGTTTTTGGTTTGAGGTCTTGTGTTACTAAAAATTGTTCGTATGGATGACCAGGAAACTATAAAGTTACCGAATTGTTTTTGTTCGTTTTATTTATTATTGCATGGGGGGTGTGTGTGTGAGGTGGTGGAGTGTGGGTTTGTCTGGATTTTCTATTCAATTTTATTTCTGTGTATTTGTTAATTTTCAGTTGACGACCTAAATGAAAGTGTTATACATTCTTGGAAATGATATAATAACTCCCGTGTCTTACTTATGATAATTCACAGAAATAAATTGACAAGATTCAAAATTTATTAAAGGTTATGATGGCGTCAGACACCGCAGGCAAGCCAACACTAAATACTTAGGTTAGGTCTTATTTTAATATTGTTGAAGTCATAAATCTTCCTTCAATTAAATAATAGATGATGAAAATTTCAGAGTAAATCATAATTTTTTAACAATTGTAATATTGAACAACTCATAATCACCCCAAAATTCGGTGTCACAAGTGCTTGAGCCTCAACTGGGAAAAATAAAATCACAACGTAAATACAAATTTGGACAGGAAAGAAAATATAAATATTTTGAAGGAGACTCTGCTGCCTGCGGGTCGAAATGGGATGTAGCTCACCTAAGTTACTGCACGCCTACGCGGCTCTGCTCTCACAAGGCCGCTAAACATAAATGCACATGCACACAAAAAAATGTGCAGCAAGTATAGTGTCAGTACGTAAATCAATGCGTACCCAGTAAGTATCACGTATAACCTGAACACGGATTATACGAAACAGTTCATTGTGCATATTAATTTCCTCGAATACAAATGAGACTATGGATTTTAAAGTTTCAAATTTTCAATTTGGATTTCTTAATTTTTGGAACAATTGAGAAAATACATAATAACTCTGAGAAACCCATGTCTTATCGCATCGCAAGTACTTCCGCGAGCGAGGTAAACTTCTCTACTCTCATGGGAGCGGGCCATTCGCCTCGACAGTGTAATAGATGCATCTATGGTTCGTGTCATTCGACCCTCGGCAGTGCACACAATATTTTAGATCGTGCCGTACGACCTCGACATATATCGTGCATGATAGTACTCGGAGCCCGTTTACACATGGTGTTATTTTATGGCTTGAGAGGTTATAATTTATTTAATGGCCTGAAATTTTTGGAGTATCATGTGTCAATTGGAGATTTTTAAATCGACCATTAGTTAAATGACCATTTATTCATTGCTGGCTATTGTGTTGTTATTATTTTTTCCTGTATTCCATGCCTATCTAGAATTTACGTATTTTATTATTGACCCATAGTAAGTGTCGATATCGACCCCCCGTCACTACTTCTTCGAGGTTAGACTGGATACATTATCCACGCTACACTTCTGCACTAACTGTGCAGGATCTAGGGCAGGTGCATCTGGTGCCCATGCGGGCGCCCATCCCATTATCCTGAGGCATAGTGGTGAGCTGCACTCTGAGCTCGTTCTGCAGCACCCGCAGTCTCTCTTTTATATTTACTTTTTGTCTATCAGACAGTAGCATAGGTGTTTTGTATATTCTACTAGTTGTTCATAAACTTGTGACTCGGGTCTTGAGAACATGCTAGTAGGAACTTTATGACTTTTGAGTATTCATTCCATTGTATTTTCTCTTTCATTAATTTACTCTTTACTTTATTAGGACTTAATTGGTCTGTTTCTTACTTGATTTTATGTGTGAGGACGGCGTATGTGCGAGGTAAAGAGTGTACATACGTTGTCATGAGTTAAGCATGCGGGGTGCGCTTTTAACTATGTATTCAAACTATATCATAACCTCTTTACTCCGTGCTACTATTCATGTCATGCCTTCATTGTTACTTTTCCTACCTACTAAATACGTGTCTTCCTTGATACATGCCCTCTTTTTCTACATGGTCCATGCAACCATTTTTTTGCTTGTTGTATGTTTATACTTGTTCTATGCCTTTAATTCTTTGTTCACTTTACTTGATTCTATTTCGCCTTTGTTTTTGGTATATTGGCTTGCCTTAGATTATTTTCTTGTTTTGGTTCCTTTCTCATATGTTGAGAGCTACGTCGTAGTTGTTTGTAGTATTAATATTGTTGTTTGAGATCGGGTTCCATGCTGCAATGGATATTGATATTGTGGTTTGGGATCGGGTTGCACGCTGCAACGAATATTGATATTGGATTTTTGGATCGGGTTGCACGCCGCAACGGTATTGGTATGAATATTTGTGTGGGTCATGTTGTGCGCCGCAACGTAGAAAATATGTTATGATTGTCTTAACAGTTGGTTTTTTATCCGTGTTGTATTGTGAAATTGAACATAGACGATATTCTGGGTCCCTCTGTTATGTATTGTTTGTTCTTGTTTTGGTGTTAGTCTTTGCCTCTCTATTCTATTACTTTTTTACTTATACTTGTACAAGTTTATTATGAGTACCTTGTTATAGCCTCGTTGCTACTTCGTCGATAATAGGCTAAACACTTACAGAATGCATGAGTTTGGTTGTACTCATACTATACATATGCACTTCTTTTGCAGCTTTTGGTGTTGGTCCCTTGGTGTTTAGCGGAGTCTTGCTCGGATTGTCATTTATTCGGAGACTTGAGGTAGAGCTGCACGGCGTTCGCAGACCCTGAAGTCCCCTTTCTTATCTTTATATCATTCACTTCATTAGACAATTGTATTTTATTTCGGACCTTGCTTGTATTATTTTTAGTTGCTCATGTATTTGTGACACCTGATTCGGGGATTATACTAGACAACATATTGTTATATATATATATTGAAATCTATAAATTTATCTTCTTATTAATCTGCCTTTAAAATTGTTAAAAATGAATATTGTAGCGCTAATGTTAGCTCGCCTAGAAAATGGACGTTAGGTTCCATCACGGCCCCGTGGTTGGGATTTTTGGTCGTGACACGAAGAAATATTAAGGTGTGCACAAATATTACCTCGAGCATCATTCTTGGAAAAAGAAAAATACAAGCCTGGTCCTTATTAATATCTTCGAGCAGTTTACTATATAAAAATAAAGTTGAAGCTAGTGCAAGACCACATAAAGTACTTCCCCTAAAACTTAGCTCAACGAAGACCTTTCAGAGATTGACCTCTTTTCGATCCTCTTCTCTAGCTCTCGTAATCAGTCACTCATATATCCATTTCGTTCTGGCTAGCGAAGTCCGGATATTTTATGTTTAATAATAAATAGTAAAGTTATCAATTTCGTTTATGTCCATTTCGTTTTGGATAACAAAGTTTAGATATTTTACGTGTAATAATAAATACCTAAACTTATTAATTGCTCATATGTCCATTTCGTTCAGGTTAACGAAGTCTTGATATTTTACGTGTAATTATAAATAGTAACATTATTGTCACGACCCAAAATCTCACATAAAGGATCGTGATGGCATCTTGTTTGTAAAACTAGGTAAGCAGATCACTTAAAACAGTTAAACCAATAAAACATAATATTATGAAGCAGAGTTTAATCTAAATGCATAAATAAAAGTGATACAAGCTAACACGGCGATAATCACAACAAATCTCAAAGACTAGGTAGTACAGAGTCACGACCTCAAACTGAATACATTAAAATACTCAAAGTAAAATACTGTTCGGATAGGGAATTGACAGTATAAATGTAAGTAAAGGACTTGAGTGCGACGAAAAAAGCAACTATACCTTGAATCCTTGCGATCAAACAAGCTTTCACAACCTAGGTTTGCTATCTCCAACACCTGGGTCTACACAAAAATATGCAGAAGTGTAGTATGAGTGTACTACAATCGATATCCAGTAAGTATCAAGACTAAACTAGATGGGTAGTGATGAGGTTCATGTCAACACACTCACTAGTACCCTTTATCATCACTGTTGCCACTTAGCATTTAAATAGTCCCTAGCATCCCCTTGTAATTTTTCTACCTTGTTCATCTCCTCAGCTAAAGCCAAAACCTCAGCAGGGAGAACACGTTCCTTATTGACAGTGCTATCGATCAAATATTCCTCCTGTTGCATATCATCATTCGCCCTATTCCTTTTAATCAATGAATGACAATCTTCACCAGCATGTCCTTGTCGTTTGCACACATTGCAATATGATGGAAGATTATCAAATACAAACTCCTGTATATGCTCAAAAACCTTACCAGATTTGTCGTCAATAAATTGTAACTTCATATTTTTGGTATGTTTGTCAAGGAGATCAAGAACTACCTTAACTCTAGCTGTACTAGGTCTTGACCTAGATTTTGTGGCCTTGTCTATTGCAATAGGTTTTCCCACAGCTGATGCGATTGACAGTAAAGGTTTCTTGGCGAACAGGTTCGTCGGCAAATCTGGAAACGATACCCATGCCACTGTTTTTGACGTCTCAACCTTAGGATTGTAATCTTGAGTCCATGGGAATGTAAGATATTGATGTTGTTGTCCTTTGTACTTTAAATAACCAACATTCTTCGAAAGAACTGTTACAAAATCATCATAAACATCACAACGAATCAACAATTGTCGAAACGCGAGCAAGCCGATCAAACAGCGACCTTTAATCCCAAACTATTTTGGAATTAAATTTCGTAGTTCCGGCAAATCTGGCACACCATATGAGAGCTTCATCACTACAGCTTGGTGAATACCTTCTTCAACTGCATATTCCTCCAGTTCCTTAAACGAAAATTGCATCATAAGATGTCCATGAACATGCTGGACAGGTTTAAGGATTGTTTTTGCTACTGGTTGTGATTTTGACGTGAGTAATGAAGCATATGTATTCGTTTTAGGCATGGGATCCATCTCTCCCACAGCTTGAAGCTGGGGAGAGGCCTGCACGTCCATGCCAGCCCTTAGTTCTCCATGTCGCCCAAAAAAGAGAGGAGAGAGCGTTAGGGTTTCGTTTTTGGTTTTTTTTTTTAAGCCAACACTAAATACTTAGGTTATGGCTTATTTTAATATTGTTCAAATCATAAATCTTCCTTCAATTAAATAATAGATGATGGAAATTTCAGAGTAAATCATAATGTTTTTAGCAATTGCAATATTGAACAACTCATAATCACCCCAAATTCCGATGTCACAAGTGCTTGAACCTCAACTAGAAAGTAAAATAAAATCACAATGTAAATACAAATTTGGACAGGAAAGAATATAAATATTCTGAAGGAGACTCTATTGCATGCGGGTCGAAATGGAATGCAGCTCACCTAAGTCACTGTATGCCTACGCGCCTCTGCTCTCACAAGGCCGCTAAACATAAATGCAACTGCACAAAGAAATATGCAGAAAGTGTAGTATGAGTATGTAAATCAACGCGTACCAGTAAGTATCCCGTCTAAAATCGAAGAAGTAATGACGAGGGGTTGACTCCGACACTCAATGGACTATCATTAAAATGTCGATATTACAATTAAACATGAAATATACGAAACAGCTGAAGGCTCAATAATCAAGAAGTAGATAAGCATATCTTTTGTTATTTAGGAAATCTACATTGCTGGTTTTGTCATTTAACAATTTATATCTCAAGCCAAGGAAGCAATATCTATTATTATTATCTCTGAAGATCAGTCATGCGCAAGTCATGCTGAGGTCGTACGGCCCGTTCCAACACATAAATATAAATTGTGCACTGTCGAGGCCTTCGGCTCGCTCCACGAAACAAACACACATTCAAATAGTAAAATCAAGAATTCATTAAGGAGAAATTATCCAAGGAAATGCCAATTCTCATTTAACGGTCAAGAAAATGAAGTTTAAACTTTTAAAAGTTCCTTTACCAAGTTCGATATGATTTAAGCAATTTAACTTAACAATAGGGTTGCAAACATTGCAAGTATATCATGATTTATGTACTAGACTACCCAGACTTAAGCATAATATTAGCTACGCATGGACTCTCGTCACCTCGTGCGTACGTATTCCCCTCCCCCTCCCAACAAATAATAGCACATATTAACTTAATTCACCTACGGTGTTAATTCCCTCATACAAGGTTAGAAAAGAGACTTACCTCGCTCTGAAATCCCAAAATCGGCTCCAACACCTTTCTAGCAATTCCAACTGATGCCTATCGCTCAAAAACTAGCCAATAAATGTGCAAATCTATAAGTATATACCATAATACTTACAAAAAATCAATTTAGACAAATTCCCAACTACGTTCGAAAAGTCGATAAAAATCACCCTCGGGCCCATATCCCCGGATTCCGAAAATTTTCTAAAATAAACTTTACCCATAACACCACGAACTCAAATATATAATTTATTCCAAATTCCATGTCCAATTTCGTTGTCAATATCCAAAAATACCAATTTCTAGGTTTTTCTTCAAAATTCCAAATTTCTAAAAATTTTCATGTTTAAATCCTCAGAGCTTCAGGGATGCTTGGCGCACAGAGTTTGAGCATCTGCATCACGGTTCTATGACTGTGTCGGAGTATGCAGTCCGTTTTAGTGAATTATCCCGACATGCACCTGCTTTGGCTGCTACAGTTAGGGAGAGGGTCCGTCGCTTCATTGAGGGACTCCACCCAGTATCAGGACCAGTATAGCTAGGGAGTTGGAGATGGATATCCCTTCTCAGCAGGTTGTGAGTATTTCAACGAGAGTGGAGGGCATGCTTTCCCGGGACAGAGAGGAGAGAGAGGCCAAGAGGTATCGAGAGACTGGTCATTATTCCGGAGCTCGTGCCCCAGCAGCTCGCCATGGTAGGGGTTTTGTGAGTCTCCCTATTCATCCAGCTCTTCCAGCCGTCACTGGTGTTCTAGCTCCTCCCAGGCCTCAGGAGCCTTATTATGCACCGCAAGTATGTAGTGTACCTCCTGCTCGTGGTGCTATTATTCCCTTCCATCTCGTTTAGAGATAGTTTCTTCTGATTCTGTCATCACATGTATTATTCCAGTCTGTCATATGGATGCATTGGTATTATTTGACCCACTCTACATATTCATATGTGTCATCTTATTTTTCTCCACATTTGGGGGGTATCTCGGGATTCCTTGAGGTCCCCTGTTTATGTATCTACTCCTGTGGGATATTCTCTTGTTGTGGACCGCGTATATCGGTCATGTTTGATTTCTCTTAGTGGTTTTGAGACCAGAGCAGATTTATTATTGCTCAGCATGGTAGATTTTGATGTTATCATGGGCATGGACCGGTTGGCGCCCCATTTTGCTATTCTTGATTATCATGCTAAGACCATGACGCTGGCTATGCCAGGCTTACTGCGATTAAAGTGGAGAGGTACCTTAGAGTATACTCCCTACAGGGTCATTTCATTTCTTAAGGATCACCGCATGGTTGAGAAGGGGTGTGATGCGTATTTGGCTTATGTGAGAGATGTCAATATTGATACCCTTATGGTTGCGTCAGTTCCAATAGTGAGGGGCTTTGGCTTATGTGAGATATGTAAGTATTGATACCCCTACGGTTGAGTCAGTTCCAATAGTGAGGGGCTTTCCCGATGTGTTTCCAGCTGATCTTCCGGATATGTTGTCCGACAGAGATATTGATTTTGGCATTGATTTTGTTGTTGGGCACTCGTCCTTACCGTATTGATCCTCCTGAGTTAAAGGAATTGAAGGAGCAGTTGCATGAGTTTCTTCATAAGGACTTCATTAGGCCTAGTGTGTCACCATGAGGTGCTCCGGTCTTATTTGTGAAGAAAAAAGATGGTTCTATACGTATGTATAGTGAAGAATAGGTATCCATTGCGTCACATTGATTATTTGATATATATATATATATATATAGGGGTCTGAATCGTCTTTCTCTTCATTTTTCATAAAACACGGCCAGAGAACCCTAACAACTTACCCTTAAGCTCTCTACAAGGCTTCCAAAGAAGATAAACATCCCGGGTACGAAATCAAGAAGCGATAACACTAGAACAATCCTTACGACGTAACTATCACTATATCACCTCACGTTTGTATTTTGAGATTTGGAAGGTACTCCATAGTTAATAAAATGCCTACTTTCTGTATTTAATATTTTATAAGCCAGGGAAGGGTGATAATTTTTTTTCCTAACAGTTAGAACTCACTTTTAGTGGATTGTTTGTAGACCACGTGCTGGCCTCTTGTGCTGATGTTTTATGGAGTTTTAGAGGAGAAAAGGTGTGGATAAACACCACATAATGATGGAATGGGGGGCTGGTCATTCGTTATTATGTTTTTAGGTTGTTTGACATTACTTTGGTTGTCGTTTTATGTATGAAGTAATTAGGGTGTGTGAACTATTTTCTGGTATATTATGATCGAGATAAGGTTGGAAAATGATGCATACATTTTATAATTTCTGTGTTCTTGTTGTTGATGGTATATAGTATTTTAGGAGGCCTTCTTCCAGGGGAGATGCTGCCTAAATTTACATAAACGAGCTACTAGTTTACGTTGCGGACTTAGTCTTTACTCATCACTGATTTTGAATCTCCTTATGTTGTGGTAGATTAAGTTGAGTTGTTAGAAGAATTGATTGCAAGGTATTAACGACTCAATGGAGTTAAGATATGTTAAGGCTAAATCTTTCCTTCATTTTTGGCATGATCTCGTAACTACATGCGTTTGATAACGAGGCATAAAGAGAAGTTCTTATTCCTGAATTTATGCACATTATCCTAGTCTCATAAGCTACAATATTCTCCCTTATTTGGGACTTTATATTCAATTAAGTATTGTCTTCTTTATGTCAGGAGAGTAGAGAGTTTATATATATAAACCATTACAATATTTTCACCACCACCGAGCTATAATCGGTGGAAAGGCCCCTATTGGGCAACCTCTAATCAGATGATAAGTTATATACTTAGCCTATTGTTGCCGAGCGCCTATGAGCGAGCCGAAATATCCGAGATATAGAGGCTAGTATGGCCTAGCGCCTATGAGCGAGCCTACCACGGCAGCGCAGCTATACATATCGAGACTTATAAGTTCGGACAACTATTTTACTTACTATATAAAGAGAGAGATGAGTCAGTATCAGCAGGTGAGCTTATCTTAAATTATATTTGACTCCCAGGTACTTTAAATTATTATATTATCAGTTCAGTTTCAGCTTTTAGTTATTTGTTGCCTAACATACTCGGTACATTATTTCGTACTAACGTCCCTACGCTGGGGACGTTGCATTTCATTCCTGCATATCCTGATAGACAGTTGGGTGCACCTTCCCAGTAGACAAAGTCAAACATCAGCCTGGTTGGTAAGATCCACTTCCTCGGAGTTACCAGTTCTATACCTTGGAGTCCATTTTACATATGCACGTTTGATGGGTAGGTCGAGGCCATGTCCCGACCATGATACAGTTCAGTTATCCCTACAGGATTGTAGACAAGTCTTGTACATTTCTTTATCTCAGTATTGTGGCTTTACCGACCCTACGTATATGTTCAGTTTGGTATTGCTGATTGTAGATGTTATTTCAAATGATTCAGAATATGGCCCCATCGGCCTAAGTTGAGTCTTACCTCTCCGGATTTTAAAGTTACAGAGCGGTATGCTCGAGTCGAGTATGGCACCGTGTACTGGCCACGCCTCTTCAGGTTTGGCGCATGACAACGATATTATATTATACTATATTAGACTAGCGAGCATATTTAAGTGTGTGTTTTGCGCTCGTCACTTACGCGATCATGAAACACTATATGTATTCGCGTAGGCATAGCCCACCTTGTCTTTGTGTTCGCAAGCCTGGGCTCGCGTTTGCATAGATTAAGATCCATTTACAGCCCCCGCCTCCTAATACTACGTGTTCGCGATGGAGTGGCCGCGTTCACAAAGTGAGACCCCCCACTTCTCCACGTTCGCGACCAAACATCGAGTTCGGGATGAGTAAATCCACCTCAGTCCCCAAGCTACTCTTCGATCGCGGTCGTGAAGAAGCATTCACCTGAAACCAGCATAAACTAAACCAACATTTTTCCTAAGTTAAAAATCATTCGTTGCCTATACGAAACTCACCCGAGCCCTTCGGGCTCCAAACCAAACACGCTCAGAAGTGTAATTACATCATAGGAACTCGCTCACGTGATCAAAATATCAAAATTACAACTCGAACAATGAATCGGACACAAGAATAAAGGAAAATTTCAAAGAAACTAAAGAACTTTCAATTTTTAAACCGGACGTCTGAATTGCGTAAAATCAATTCCATTTTGCACAAAATTTTGCAGACAAGGTATAAATACTGAAACAAACCTATACCAAGTTCCGGAACCGAAATCCAAATCCAATAGCAACAAAGTCAACTCATGGTCAAACATAGGAATTCTTTAAACCTTTAAACTTCTAGTTTTCAACAAATTATGTTAGATCAAGCTAGGGAATTTCGGGCATACGCTCGAGTCCAAAATCATGATACAGATCCACTCCGACCATTGAAACACTAATCCGAATCTGTTTACACAAAACGTTGTTCGTAGTCAACTCAAATGAGTTTTAAGGAACGCTTTTAGAGATTCATCATTTTTTGCTCATAAAAACTTTCCGGGAAGAGGACATAGATTGTGCACGCCAATAGAGAAAGGCTAACCGGGGCTATTTGGGATCTCAAAAAATAAAAATGAAGGGTAAAACTATAAATGACCTATCGGGTCATAACATTTTCGTTAAGGATAATTTCTTTTTCTTTCTTTTTGGTAATTTAAGGCTATATTTATTTGCATGCAAATTCATCAGAGATATACGATCAAGAGAAGAAAGGAGACAACTGAATACATTATCAAAGAGGAAGAGGTACAAACGAAAATGAAGACTCGTGTTACAACATCCCTGAATAATAATGTAACTAATAATCAAGGAAATCACCCCAACAAAAGTACAGTAATACCACACCGTATAGTTTAATGAGTTTATCCTATATACATAGACATTGTAAAGAATTTTGTGAGTAGTATATAAATTTTTTACATTATGGATGTATATAAGTTAAACTTTAGAATACATTTGAATCAAATTAAATACCTTTATGGAATATGAGCTTAAACCCGAAATTAAAGCAGGACTACTCAGAATTGGGATCAGAGGGGTTAATCTTTTTCTTGTCGTTCTTGAAAGAGGACACCACAGCTTTCACCACCTTTTCAGCAGCCATGGCTTTCACTGATTTCTTGTCTTTCTTCGGAAACACACTTCCTTTCTTTGATGTGCCTTCACCATATCCTTTTCCATTTCCATTGTTCTCCATCTCTCTTTCTAGCTCTTAGAGTTTATGTATGTATATGAGGAAGTGTAATCTATTGCTTTATGTTTGTTTCTTAACTTGTGATGCTTTGAAGGGTAGTTTTTGTGAGGTATTTATAGGAGTTGAGGCTTCGTTTATGGTATTCTTCTGAATATTTTCGTGTAATTTCCGGTTCACTTTCTAAGTTAGCTCAAGTAAGATTAAATAAAAACTGTTGTTTATTTCTTGCATGGAACATACATGTGTGTGTGGGTTTTTGGTTTGAAGTCTTGTGTTACTAAAAATTGTTCGTATGGATGAGCCAGGAAAATATGAAGTTACCGAATTTTGTTTGTTTGTTTTGTTTATTATTGCATGGTGTGTGTGTGTGTGAGGTGGTGGAGTGTGGGTTTGTGTGGATTTTCTATTCAATTTGTTTTCTGTGTATTTGTTAATTTTCAGTTGACAACGTAAATGAAAGTGTTATACATTCTTGGAAATGATATAATAAATCCCGTGTTTTACTTATGATAATTCACATAAATAAATTGACAAGATCCAAAATCCATTAAAGGTCATGATGGCGTCAGACACCGCTGTCAGACAAGCCAACACTAAACACTTAGGCTAGGTCTTATTTTAATATTGTTGAAGTCATAAATCTTCCTTCAATTAAATAATAGATGATGAACATTTCAGAGTAAATCATAATGTTTTTAACAATTGCAATATTGAACAACTCATTCCAATTGGTACTACTTATTTTTCAGAGCGGTTGGCTGAGATTTACATCCGAGAGATTGTCTGCCTTCACAGTGCCAGTGTTCATCATTTCATATCGATGTACGGAGTTCACATCACAGTTCTGGAGTGCAATAAAGCGGGAGTTGGGCACCCAGGTTTAGTTGAGCATAGCTTTTCATTCTCGGACGGACGGACAGTCTGAACGCACTATTAATATATTTGAGAACATGCTACGCGCTTGTGTTATTAATTTTCGAGGTTCTTGGGATTTGTTTCCACTACTCACGGAGTTTGCCTACAACAACAGCTACCAGTAGAGCATCGACATGGCTCTGTATGAAGCTTTGTATAGGAGACAGTGTAGATCTCTGGTGGGTTGGTTCGAGCTGGGGGAGGCTAGGCTATTGGATACTAACTTGGTTCAGGATGCATTTGACAAGGTTAAATTGATTCAAAAGCGGCTTCGCACGGTGCAGTTTAGACAAAAGAGTTATGCCAACAGGAAGATCCGTGATGTGTCTTACATGGTTAGAGATAAGGTCCTGCTGAAGGTTTCACCCATGAATGGTGTTATGAGATTTAGGAAGAAGGGCAAGTTGAGCCCTCAGTTTATTGGTCTGTTTGAGGCACTTTAGAGGATTGGAGAGGTGATTTACAAGTTTGCCTTTCCACCTAGTTTGTCGAGTGTGCATCCACTATTTCATGTTTCTATGCTCCGGAAGTATGTCGGCGATCTGTCTCATGTTTTGGATTTTAGGACAGCTCAATTGGATGGTGAATTGACTTATGATGTGGAGGTGGTGGCCATTTTGGCACGGCATGTTTGAAAGTTGAGCTTAAAGGATATAGCTTAAGTGAAGGTACAATAGAGAGGTCACCCCGTAGAGGAGGCAAATTGGTAGACCGAGCGGGAGATTCAGAGCATATATCTACACCTATTTGAGACTCCCAGGTATGTTTCTAGACCTGTTCGAGGACGAACATTAGTTTAAGAAGGGGATGATGTAATGACCCGACTGGTCGTTTTGAGAGTTGTAGTCCCGTTCCCCCATTTTCTGCTTATTTTGTGCTTTACTGTTATTTTATGACTTCTCGGGTAGTTGGTTTGGGTCCGGAAGGATTTTGGAATGAATTGAGTCACTTAACCTCATAATGGAAAGATTAAGTTAGAAAGGTTGACCAGATGTTGACTTATGTGTAAACAACCCCGAATTTGGGTTTTGATGGTTCCATTAGCTCATGATTTTGGACTTAGGAGCGTGTCCGGATTGTAATTTGGAGGTCTGTAGTGCAATTAGGCTTGAAATGGAGAAAGCTGGAAATTTGGAAAGTTTGAAGTTCATTAGGCTTGAAATGGGGTGCGATTCGTGTTTTTGATGTTGTTTGAGGTGATTTGAAGAGTCGACTAAGTTTGTATGAGATTTTAGGACTTGTTGGTATGTTCGGTTGAGGTCCCGGGGGGCCTCAGGTTGATTTCAGGGGTGTTAACGGACTTGGAATTGAATTTGAGAAGCAGCTGAACTTTTGTTTATGCTGGTTTAATTGCACTGCGGATGGGGAACCGCGTGTGCGAGCTCACATATGCAGAAAGGACAGCGCAGATTCGGAGTTTGAGGTGAGGCAGTAGGTGGTCGTAGGTGCGATGGTTTTCCCGCACCTGTGTGATCGTAGATGTGGCAGAAGGACCACAGAACCGAAGTTGGCTTGTGGAGCTGGGCTCCGCAGAAGCGGAGATCTTCCTCGCAGAAGCGAGTCCACATCAATGGGTGTTTTGATGCAGGTGCCGATTTCGCCGCAGGAGCATGCTCTGAGGAGCTCCTACGAGGCTGCAGAAGCGGCTAAGTGAGTCGCAGGTGCAATTTAGCTGGGAAGAACCTATAAGCGAATGGTTCTAAATTTTCACCATTTCTAACATTTTGAGCTCGGATTCTGGAGATTTTTGAAAGGGTTTTTTGAAGAGATTCTTGAGGTAAGTTCCTGGTGTTAGTTTTTATTCAATATATTTGGTTGCCCGTTGATTTTCCACTTAGTTGGTATTTTTGTAAGGTAAAATTTGGGGGTTTGAGCCTAGGGATTTGGATAGTTGATTTTCGGGATTTGAGTGGTGAATGGATGTCGGATTTTGACAAATTTGGTATGGTTAGACTCGTGGTCGAATGGGCTGTCGGGTTTTGTAATTTTGTTGGATTTTGAGATGTGGGCCCGGGGGTCGGCTTGAAGCCGATTTTGAATTTTTACTTCATAATTTTATATTTTCTTGTGGAATTGATTCCTTTAGCTCGTGTTGATCCTATTTTGTTTTTTGTGGCAAGATTCGAGGCATTTGAGGCCGATTTTCGAGGTAAGGGAGTATTGGAGTAGGGATTCTGCTCATATTAAGGTAAGTAACAATTCTAAAACTGCTTCGAAGGGTATAAAACCCCGGATTTCATGTTATGCGATTGGTTTGGAGGTGATGCCCGTATTAGGAGACGGGCGTGTGGGTGTGCACCATCTCAATTGGGACTTGGTATATTCCTTGGGTGTTGTGAACTTGAACAGCTTGTTGTCAGCTCCATATTCACCACGTGTTATAGAAATTTAACTCCAATTCATGTTAGAAACCATGTTTAGACCATGTGTTGATATTGTTGGAACCCACAAGGGCAGCATACATGTTGAGCTACCTGATAATTTCTATTTGTACCCAGTCTCAGTTTCATTTGGATAGCATATCTCAGTTTCTATTGTTCCTTGTTGATACATCATATCATTTCTATTTGGGCTGATTTTCATGATTCCTAAGAGCCTGATATATTGGAGAGATTGATGATTGAGTGAGGTCGATGGCCTCATTGTGAAGATACTTATGTGATCGGGATGCACGCCGCAACATGTTTTATTGATTTTATGCCATGATTGGCTTAATATAGCGCTTGGACTGAAGAAGCCCCTCCAAAGTCTGTACACATCCCCAATGAGCGCATATACTAACTGAGTGCGAGTGCTGAGCGCCGAGCGACTGAGAGGAATGAGTGACTGTGAGGATTGAGTGACTGTGAGTGGTTGTGAGGTTGGAGTGATGGGAGGACTAAGTGACTTTTTATCTGTGAGGCTGCATTGGATATCATTGTTGTGGCACATGGCTTCCATATATCACTATTTTGAAACTTCTAGAGATATTATATTTGGATTTACTTGAACTCAGAATGTATAAACTGATTTGACTTAAATTACCGGATTTGGTAGCATGTCTACTTTTCCTTGTTAAGATTATTGAAAATGAATTATAATTATGTAGCTCGTCACTATTTTTAGTTTCTTATTTAGTATTATTACTTACTAAGTTGGTTATACTCACGCTACACCATGCACCTCATGTGCAGATCCAGGTGCCTCCAGTTATGATGACTGTTGAGTAAGGAGTCGAGATCTCAGAGACTATCGAGGTAGCTGCATGGTATTCACATGCCTTGACTCTCCTTCATTATCTTTAGTTGTATTTTAGTTCATATTCCTTAGACATTGTAGTAGGCTGTATCCGAGTATGGATGCTTATGTATTCGGTGACACCTCAGTTTTGGGAGAGATTTATATTGCTCTGTGGATTCATTTCTGTTTTCAAAAGATTTTCTTAAATATTAACTACTTCCGTATAATTTTCAAAGTTTTTACTGTGTTGAAATGATTGAGTAGTGGCTTGCCTAGTTTCACGATAGGCGACGGTTAATTTTGTGTCGTGACACTAGTTGATCAAAACAAAAACAAAAAACCCAAAAAAAATATTTGAAGAAAATTTTATTGTCTTATACATCTCCATGTATTAGATAAAGACATGAATTGTTTCTTCCAAGTAAAAACGAGAAATATCAAGATTTGCGATTATGTGTGTGTGTGACAGTGTGTGTGTTGATGAGCAAGTTATTTGCCTTGAAGCTATATTTCTTTGTTCTCCATTTTCTATTATATTTATCTGTACATCCGAATTGTGGGGCTGTTTTATTTTTACAATATGCTAAATTTTTTATTAGTGTTTTTTCCATTTTTATTTTTTCCTTATATTTTTCACATATTTGTATAAGTTACTGAGTTCTAAGTTAGTAATTTGTACATATTCAATAAACATTTAAAGATAAATACAGAGTTTGGCTAAAAACTATCGAGTTAGGCCGAATCCGCTTCCGAAGCTCTAGCTCTGCCCTGACCCCGCCCCCAACACATATGACCTCCCTTCCCCCTCTCCCCAGCTAACAACCAGGAGTCAAAGCTGTTTATTGTATGTGGAACTCCAGGGATTTTTCAGATCTTTTTGGAGAGCTAAATAAGCAGGCGTGAATATTTGTTGTCAATGTATATTACAACAAAATAAAGCGCACTATATATATATATATATATATATGTGTGTGTGTGTGTGTGTATTTATATTAATTAATTATAGTTAAGTGAGAGAAGTCTACATATAATGATGCAAACACAAGTCATGTATTTATTGATTTAGTATAGACACATTGGTACATGTTAGTTTTGATAGAGGGGTTGAGCTAGGTGGAGGAAAAGGGTTCAACTAAATCCCTTGTTGAAAAATTATAATATGCAAATAAAGTAAAAGATAAATATTTTTGTTTTAAATAGATTATTTAATCCTTTTATATAAAGAAGAATTTTAGTAAATCGACATGGGGGTTCAAAAATTAATTTTGGTAATTAATGGTTAATTCTAGATGTAATTCCCTTTATATAAATTCATGGATCTTGTCATGAATGAAGACGCCGCTGCCCAATTCTAGTTAGTTAAGCAAAACATTCCTCGATAAATTAAAATCATCAACACTTCATAGCAAATGAATTTTGTGGATCGTCGTCGAAAGTTTACTTGCTGTCCTGTTGGTCTATTGAATTTTCTTTTTTTTGGAGAATTGGAGGATATTTGGAAGTTCCCTATCTATGGATCATAAATAAAACTTTGCAAGAAACGAAGAATCTTGAGAGTGTTTTTCTAAATTTAAAGTTCGACCGAGAGAGAATGAAAATTCCTGTCCGACTTGTCCTAATTAATTCTCTCCCTCACGGTTTACCTTGAAAATGGTAATTATAATTATATTTTATTATGTGGTTTTAAAAATACGTAATTTATTTTAATACAAGTTGTTTAGGCAATAGGTTCTAGGTGAGAAGTGAAAAAACGAAACAAGAATGAAGGGTAACGAAATTATGCAAACCGGGCAGCGAAGAGAGGGGTCATTGTTCGGAATGGGCCTTGAGGTCGAGCTTGACAAGGGGCTGTTGAGGATGATATAACAGTATTCAGGGCCTCAAAGGTGGCCTATTTGCGATTAATAGCGAGTAATAAATGAAGAACAACTAATGAACACACTAAATGAAATACAATAAATCAATGGAACAATTGTAGAGAATGTTTTAGGTAGAGAGCAGATGATGTTCTTGTACTTCTATTGAATATCATGTGTCATACAAAGTGACAAGGGTCCCCTTTATATATGAAGGGGAATCCCAACATAATACATGTGTAATTAATGCAAAGAGAAATGCCTGGTATAACCATTTAATGCCACGGTACGAGCTTGTACTATTTTACGTACTTGGTCAGCTTTAACCAAGTGCCTTTTGGGACTTTTCTGCCTTTCCACATTGGTCTTCTATTTGCACTACCCCGAGGTTGAGGACCTTCGATATGCCCCCTCGATGCCAAAACTCGAACCTTCGAGACTTTTGAGCGCCGTAATGACCGTAAATCGGGCTCTCCGATTTTAGCCGTATACAGAAAGTCCTCGCGTTTCTTAGAATGAAGTGATAAGAAAATGTCTTGACTTCTTGCCTCTTCGACATCCCTTTTATGACGTCAGTATCTTTAGAGCATTAAGTGATGTGACATAAAAAGTTGCGCAGAGGTCGTCGTCAACACAATTCTCGAGAAGCCCATGAACTGTTATTGGTTCGATCTTTCCGCTTCAATGCATGCCTAAAGGGCCTCTATAAAGACTTCAATCACTTGCCTTTTCATAATTTTACATCTTCTTCAAACCTTCAAACTTTTACTAAGTGTTTTCCACTCTTACCTTCCATCTGCATTTGCTTCTTCATCTTCTCTCTTCAAAACTCAATTATAACCATGGCAAAGACTTCCAGCCACTTCTTCTTCACACCCGTCTAAGGGCAAGTCAAGAAATCATCCTACCATAGAGCAATGCATCCCTGTCCCTTTCGACACCATCTCCGATGTCACGATTGAAAACCCCCCTTCTACACCGGGCTGATGCGAGCCTATGTCTCGATATATTAGTGTAGTATCCGATACACAGAGGGTAAAACTCGACTGTCATTGGGGGGAGGCGGCCCGAGTGGAAATCCCTACAGTTGACGAAAGCATAGTCACGCATAAGGCTGGCTTTCTCAGCGTATACACATACCCATTTACCATAGACCCCGTAGATTCTTCCTCTCCACCGATTGACCCGGTGATACTCGATTTTTACCATCAATACAGAGTGAAACTTGGTCAAATTTTTCCCTCCTTTTGGAGAATTGTTTATATGATTCCACATATTGCCAACATGGTCGAAGGGATGACTTTCACCCTTCACCATTTGATCAGATTATACATCCCTTGACTCTTCCGCGAGGGCCTAATTAAACTGCACCGTCAATCTACCAAGGCATTCCGCGCCTGCATCGATGAGGATAAAGATCGGGGATGGATGAGCCGATTTGTTAGAATCAGAACTTCGGACATCATCCTTGCTGATAGAATGTCGTTCCCGGAGGAATGGAATATGAAACGTAAGTACCCCTGAGTTGAGTATATTTTTCCATCTCTTTTTCTTTTGACTGATTTTCTTCTAATTGTGTAGCCGCTGTTTTGTTTCCCGGCGCTGTCCAGGACTTTCCGGGGTGGATCAAATTTTTGGACTCCGCTTTCCCATACAATAAAGGCGTTTGGCGCGATCTGGCTAAGACACGGTGGCAAGCCAAGAACCACGATATGCTCTCGTTGTTATTGTTTTCTCATTCTTTGTAAGTGCTTTCGATGGTGGTTTTTTTTTACATAACGCTTGTGCAGGACTTGGTGAAGGTGTGTTGATGAGGCCGCCCCTACCCGGTGGGAAGAGGCTCCGAAGACCACCAAGAACAAGAAAAGGAAGAAGGAGGTCTAGGCGGAATCTCTAAAATCAAAAAGGGCAAAGACTTAGAAGCCCAAGACCGATGCCGCGTTCTTATCCTCGGCGGACGCTAAGAGCCTGCAGGGCAAGGAAGAGAGTGATGATACCTGCCCTTTGGTACAAAGGGCAAAACGAAGCGCTGATGCTTCGAGAGTTGTTGGGCGGTCGTCTACTGAGTTGGAGGCGGCTGATATGGACCCACCCTGTGTTGAGGAGACCCTCGAGGAGGGTTTGGTTGCAGTCCCTGAGACTCTCGTCGGACATGGAATAGTCCGTGTTGATGAGCTCGTAGGTCTTGTTATTGGGGCTTGTCGGGGAGAAGGCTCGATGGAGGCTGATATTGCTGGTGGATTTCACTCGGGCCTGTCGTTTTCTCTAGGGGAGATACGAGATGCCCAAGTTAGGAATGTTCTCGGTTTGGAGACCTCTCGTGGAGAGGATGATGCATTTAGAGACTATTTTGAAGGGGTAGAGGAGGATACCGATGATGACGCACTTGTTGCCCTCGAGGAGGCCGAGAAGCTCCAAAAGCAGGTGATATTCTCGAAAAAATATGTTGTTTTTCACCTTTCTATTTTTTCTATCTAATGTTCTTCCTTTGTGTTGTAGGTCAAGAAGCTGTATGACCAAGCCTTCTCCAAGATGAATGATGAGTTGACTTATCGTGGAGAGGAGCTTGAGAAGTTTATGTCGGAGTCGGTCGAGCTGGAGGCTCTATGGGCCCGAAAAGAGGAGGACTTGATCAACCTCCGGGCAGGCTCGGATAGAGCGCTCCGAGAGAGGGCCGACTTCATCGACCATGTATTCTGATATCCTCAATTTTATTTTTAATTGTAATTCTTGGTGCTGATCAACTTTTCTTTTTCTGTGCTTTTCAGATTAGGCAGAATGATGCCCTGGTGGAACGACCCCGAGAGGAAGTTACGGCCAAGGATGCCGAAATCCTTGAGCTGGCTCGGCTGAATGATGTAGCGGCTTCAGAGAGGGATGCGCTTTCGGGGAAGCTATCCTCGATTCAAGTCCTTCTTCGAGGTGATAAGGAGGAGGCTGTTGCACTATCTACAGCCATGTATGATGCCGATGAGTTTATCTCCTCATACAAGAGAGATGATGATGCTGCGAATGATCGGGCAAGGGAGATATCTGAGAAGGTCGAGCTAAAACTGGCTCGGGAAGTTGCTCATGCCCGCACACAGGCCAAGAGGCAAGACCTCGAGGAAGTGAGCGCTAAGGGCGTCGATCTCTCTGCCGAGATCGAAAAAGCCATGGCCCTGGAGGAAGAATCGACAATGCCGACTAAGCCGGACAAGGGCTCTAAAAGCGGCTCGGACAGCAGCGAAGGTGAAGATTAGATTCTCCTACTATGTTGCTTTTTTCTTTTCTGTATATGGGACACTCGGGGGAATTTTTGTAGAAAAACCCTTGTAAATGCATTTTTTGAAATAAAATATCTCGTTGTTACATGTCTCCAAAACCTTGTCCTGTAATGTTTATGCAAAATTTGACTTTTAAGCTTCGAACTTTAGCCCTTCAGAACTCGTACATGCAATAGTAGATCCCCTCGAGATCGAACACCTTCTCGAGGTTAGGTCGACATGGGAGCTTCGATCCCTCGAACACTATGTGAGTTTCATTTATGTGACATGACCGTGAAGTGACCGAGGTGACCCCACTAGTACACTTCCCCAAACGTTATGGCCACTTTGTCATAATTAAATGGCTTTCAAAGTAGTTGAATAGCCACCGCTTGCTCTATATATATTCTTGCTTACTCTTCATTCTAAGTCTTGCAACTTTGCAAAACTAGCTTTCCTTTCAACGTTCTCTTCCTTTTCTGATCTTGCGAAACTGTTTTCATCTCTTCCTCTTTACCTTTTCTTGAGTAGTTATGGTTGCCGTGCCCGAATCCGTTCACCAAGAAGAGGAAAAAATTACCTATGCATCTTGCCCGGCCGGTGATATACCGCTGACGTACGTCGAGTTAACCTCGAGCTGCTTTGCTTTGATGAAAGACTTTGCACTAGAGAAACCCTTCGATGCCCTGCACCATCGAGAGCATGCGTTGAGGTTCATCCGATCGATAGAAGAAAACCACCTCGAGGCCGTAAGGAGAGAGTGTGGCTGGGGAGAAAATGTGATGCTGTAGATACCTTCTCGAGAATAAAACATCATGACCTATGTGGAGGGATTCTTGACCGTGCATAGGTACCCATTCAAATTGGTCCCTCTCGATCGACTTGTGCTCGAGTTCTGCAAGAGGTATCGAGTCACCCTGGCTCAAATTCATCCCTCCTTTTGGCGGATAGTGTTGATGATGAGGTACTTTACCGAAAAAGGTTGAGCTCGAGTTTACCCTTAGCCACCTTTTTAGACTATATTAGCCTCATCATTGCCGGGGATTGATTGCGTTACGAAGATGATCCACAAGACCCTTTATTGCTAGCAACGACAAGGACCGAAACTGAGGATGTATGAGTCGGTTTGTCTGAGTGAGGTCCATCAATTTTATTCATGCAGAGTTCATGTTGTTTCTCGAGAAATGGAACTTCAAACCTAACCTACACCTTACCTTAATGCCTTTTGCTTTGGTTGATTTATAAGAATGTTTCTTTCTTTTTATCAGCGGTTCCATGGATTCTGGAAGAGATCCCCGATCTTGCGAACTGGACTCGGAGGCAGGCTGCTTTGTCGACCTATGATGAATGCAAGTGGCGAGATCTGCCGAAGGATAGATGGGAAACAAAGCACCACAGTATGAGCCACGTGATTTCCCTTTTAAGGAATGTTTCCTTTTATGTGTACTAACTCCGCTACCACGGGTGTTGGTGGATTATCGGAGATGAGACCGTGCCCCTTCGAGGAGAGGGAAGGGCCATCAGCTTCGGAGCCGAGTGAGGATAATAAGAAGAAAAGGTCCTCGATGGATGATGACATTCTCACTGAAGCGGGGCCTGCACAGAGACACAAAGGAGACTCCGCCGCATAAGAGGACTTCATATGTGTTGGTTACTCCGTGGATGTCAGCTCTCCTCGGGAGGATATTTCTTCGTATACGGCTCGAGCCAGGGGGCCTCCCGAGGTTGCTGATTTCGTTAGGCCTGAGACCTCAAGTTTTGAGGGGAGAGGTTCCTCGAGAGGGATGGAGCAAGAGTCCTTTACCATCCTCTGCTTCTGCCCTCAAAGGTACTTCGAGGGACGCTCGGGGCCACGGGCCGCCCGAACCAAGTGGGATCTCGAGTGGTCATGCCCCTACCGAGAGCGGTTCAACTAGGACGATGGGGCCAGGCCAGTAGAAGCACGCTCAACTTTTGAGGAGGCTCACCGTCTCTGTTTCGAGGTGAGTTTTGATCGATCTTGTTGGCTTTTCATCTATGAATCTTCATTCTATGAACTAAAGATTTTTTCTGTAGGTTTTTGACAAGCTCAAGTTCGAGCTGCTTCATTGTGAGACTAGGTTGTGGGAAGCTTTGGTCAAGGAAAAATCTCTCAAACTTCTTTGCAATAAGAGGACAAAAGAGTTGATACATCTTCGGACGGAGATGCGTTAGAGTCAAAACTATGAAGGCAATCTCAAGTGTTAGGTAACCCTTATCCTGAAGGAGTGCATGATCCCTTTCCCGCTTTTGGAAACTAATGTTTTGGTGATTCAGCTGCAGAGAAAAATGGAAACGCTGGAATGCCTTTGGGGAGAGGTAGGGTAAATGAATTTCGAACGCCACGCGTTGAAGGAGCAAATAGCCATTCATGTTATGGCCCAACGGAATGCATTGGACAAGGCTTCTACTCTCGAGGTACAACTTTGCAATGCTCGAGAAAGTAGCTCAATTCAGACGAGCATGATTTCCAAGCTCAAGACTGATCTTTTGAATATGAAGGGCGAGGTCGTGGAAGCCCGGGCCGAAGCTGATGAAGTTCGAGCGAAGGCCGATAAGAAAGTCGCCGTTTATTTGAAAGATGCTGCCGATGCTCGGGCTGAGGTGAGAGGAGCTATTGATAGAGAGAGGAGGGCCAATGAGTATGCCCGATCTAGGTCTCAGAGAGAAACTCTTGAAGAGATTCACGCTAGGGATTTTAATATTTTGGAAAGATAAAGCAGGCCAAGGCGGATGAGATGGACGCCGAGTTTTTCCTTTCTTTCGGCGCCGATGCGGGTATTTGAGGGCTTCCGAGGGATTTGGTCCCTAGAGAAGACTAGTTTTCCTTCTTTTTGTACGCATGAGGCTCCTATGGGAGCGTTGTAAATATGTATTTGTAATACACACACACACACACACACACACACACACATATATATATGAAAGATTCTTTGGTTTATCTGATTTTCTTGTTGATATTTAGCCCGGTGAATTGGACTTTGAGATGAAACCCTTGGGGTTACAAATTGGCCCTGAGGCTTTTTAGGCTGGCGACTTGGGCTCTTACGCATTTGGCCCTTAGGCGCTTTAGTTAATCGTTTCGAGCTTAGTCTCCGAGTCGGGTTCCGACTCGAGCTCATCGGCCCTTAGGCTTTTATATCGGCCTTGAGGCGCTTTGGGTCGGTAGGACCTGTAGCTGGCAACTTGGGATCTTATGCTTTAGGTCGGTACGATCTTCGGTGTAGCTGGCGATTTAGGATCTTACGCATTTGGCACTGAGGCACTTTAGTTAACTGTTTCGTGTTCAGTCTTCGAGTAGGGTTTTGACTCGAGCTCATTGGCCCTTAGGGTTTTTAACGGCCCTGAGGTCGATACGACCTGTAGCTGGCGACTTGGGCTCTTATGCGTTAGGTCGACACGACCTTCGGTATAGCTGGCGACACGGGCTCTTACACTTTAGGTCGGTACGACCTTTAACCGGTTCTTTTCAAAGTTTTTTTGAAGTAATTGGAGGCTTGTGATTTTATGGAAACAATCGTACGTCTACGAGTCGCGTTAGTTTCACCGGAGCCTTATGACAGTGACTATCGAGGACAGTTCCCGAGTGATCGGTAAATTTTTGGCCCTGAGGCCGTTTCTTGTGAAAATAGCAAACTTCTTTGACGCGCAAAGTGTTTTGATGATAAAATATTTTTCTCCGACAACTTGGTACAAGTATACATATTTTCACCATCGAGGGTTTGATTATTCTATGTGGACACGGTTCATTCGACCGTTTGGTCCGGTATATCATTCTCCTGTCGAGACCTTTTATGGCATATTTTAGTGATCTCCCAGGGGGATGCCCCTCAGGTAGCATATGGGTGTTGCCTCGTTAAAACCTCGTCGGTAAAACCCATTTGGGATAAAATCCGACGAGAGGGAAAAAGAGCGCAACGCATGCTTTAAAACCTAAGGCCTTCGAGGTGAAGGGTGCTTCGATTCTTTTCAATCGAACACCTGCACATAAGGTAGTGTAAAGTGTGAAGGAAAGAGGGATAGGAATTTTACCTTAGTCGTGGTGGCGTTCAAGCCTCGATATGCTTTGGTTATCCATTCCAAGGACGCGGCAAGGTCCTTTATTCATTCATACGAGGATGTAGTTTATGATTATTACTCGGCTGTTTGCTTGTTTATTGAACCCTTCGATGTAGAAGGTGTCGGCGCCACATCATGTACTGCGAACATTTCTTTTGCTGCGTGCTGTTCTCCATATGCTGTTTCTACTCCATCCTTCGTAGGAAACTTCATCATTTGATGAAGGGTTGACGGTACCACCCTCATATTATGAATCCATGGCTTCCCAAGCAATGTATTGTACCTCATGTCACATTCGATGACATGGAACTTGGTATCTTGAATTAAACCGGCCACGTTGACTGGAAGGATGATTTCCCCATTCTTTGTCTCGCTAGCCATGTTGAATCTGTTGAGGACTTGAGAGGCGGGCACGATCTGGTCTAGCAACCCGAGTTGCTCTACCACCGTCGACAGAATTATGTTGGCCGAGATACCTGGATCCACGAGCACACGTTTAAGTTGAACTTTATTCAAAAGAAAAGAAATTACCAGTGCGTCATTATGAGGTTGAGACAAGGTCTCGATGTCCTCTTCGCTAAATGAAAGAGCATCTTCAAGTATGTGGCTCCGTGTTCGTTTTCCCTGGTGATGTATACTTTCGTTTGCTTAAAAATAGGCACATGAGGGATGTCGACTTCACCAATAAGCATGTGGATAATGTGTCGTGGTTCTTCTATTTCATTTTTCTTGTTTGCCTCTCTTTCCCAGAATTGGTCTTTAGCTTGGTCGTTGAGGAACTCTCGCAGGTGCCCTTTGCTAATCAGTCGGGCCACCTCTTCTCTAAGTTGTCTACAATCCTTGGTCCTATGACCGCAGGTATCGTGATATTCACATATCAAATTGGGGTTCCTCTGTGAAGGATCTAATGGCACGGGTCTTGGCCACCTGATATCCTTGTTCTTATTTATGGCCGATATGATGTCTGAAACATCGATGTTGAAGTTGTACCCAGATAGCCGGGGTGCCTCTATCAGGCCTGTGTGCCTGTCGAACACTTCTTTGCTCACGAGTCCCCGAGGATTCTGTCCTCGCTCCATCCTTTGGTCAATTCGAGGTATGTTACGCCTCGGGATATTTCTCCGATTTTCTACATATAGTCGATACATTTCCTTGTTTGGCCTTGGCTCTCTCTCTCGAAGCCTCGATTCCTTTTCTAAGACTCTGCTCGGATACACCGAGCTCTAAAGGGCCTCCAATTGGTCGTCCTCGACTCTGATCTTTGACTAATACGTGTTGTGTACACCCGCCCAAACTATAGCGGATACTCGATCAAGTTTTTCGTAAACTGCTTTGAAGCTATCGAGTTTCGTTCATTCAAGCCCTGAACAAAAGCTTGTACTGTCCAATCATCGGAGACCGGTGGTAATTCCATTCATTCCAGTTGGAAGAGGGATAGGAACTCCCTCAACATCTAATTCTCTCTTTGTTTGATTTTGCAGACATCATATTTCCTTGTAGCGAGCTTGATGGCACCAGCGTGTGCCTTCACAAAGGAGTCCGCCATCACGGAAAATGAATATATCGAGTTCGAGGGGAGGTTATGATACCACATCATGGCCCCTTGGATAGTGTTTCTCCAAAAAATTTCAATAGGACGAATTCAATCTCGTCATCTCTTAGGTTATAACCTTTCACAGCACATGTGTAGGCAGTAATGTGCTCATTGGGGTCCGAGGTTCTGTTGTACTTCGGGAGATCGGGCATTCTGAATTTCATCGGAATGGGCTTCAGGGATGTACTCGATGGGAATGGATTTTGCACGAACTTTTTTGAATCTAAACCCCTTATAATCGGGGGTGCGCCCGGGATCTGATCGACCCTCGAGTTATAGGTCTCCATTTTTTTGTTGTTAACTTCTATCTTTTTTTTTTCCTGATTTAATCCGCTTTGCGAGGTCTTCGAGCATCTTCATAATGGCGGGATCGGCTACTGACCCATTATTGCTCGACCTTTCTTGTGCCTATTCGACTCGAGGAGTCATTTCTGGTAGTGCTTTTCTTGGGGCTCTTTGATGGCTTTGTAGCTGAGCAATAGCCACCTATTGCACTTACAACATCTCAAATATGACATGAAGGCTAACATCCCTTTCCCATAGAGCAGGGGCTCCCTGCGCTTCAAGCTGGCCTCCTTCACCCACACTTTCGTCTGTATGATAGCTCACATCGACATGTTGAGCGTTTTGTGAGCCTTCAACGACAGGGATTTGCACTGGTGCCCTTCAGGGTTTTGTGGTTGCACACTGGCACTTGAAGCAGTTGTGCCATTCTCTCCGTGATCCTCAGGGCCGTTGTTTTCATGTGCGTTTAATGAGTTAAACATTTTCTGACCTGAAATTGAAGATTCTTGGATAAGAAAAAGTGTAAAGAATAACTAGTGTTTTTAGAAAACCAGCACTAAAACAATCACTATTATTTTTAGCCCCATGGTGGGCGCCAAACTGTATACCGTGAAAATGGTAATTACATTTATATTTGATTATGTGGTTCTAAAAATACTTGATCTATTTTAATACCAGTTGTCTAGGTAGTAGATGCTAGGTGAGAAGTGAGAAAACGAAACAAGAATGAAGGGTAACGAAATTATGCAAACCGGGCAACAGAGAGACGAGTCTTGAGATTGTTAAGAATGGGCCTTGAGGTGCAGCTTAAGAGCTTGACAAGGGGCTGTCGAGGATGATATAACAGTATTGAGGGCCTCGGAGGTTGACTATTTGTGATTAATAACGAGTAGTAAATGAAGAACAACTAATGAACACAATAAATAAAAGGTAATAAATCAATGGAACAATTGTAGAGAATGTTTTAGTTAGAGAGCAAAGGGTGTTCTTGTACTTCTATTGAATATCATGTGTCTTACAAAGTGACAAGGGTCCCTGTAACGACTCGACCGGTCGTTCCGTGAGATTTACCCTATTTCCCTATTTCTACATTTGTTATGTATGGCTATCTTGTTTTTGATATATTGGATTAGTTGGTTGGGGTCCGGAGTAGTTGTGGTGAGAGTTTAGGCATTTAGCCTTTTAAAGTAGCCTAATAATTTAGAAAGTCAACTGAGAGTTGACTTAATTGTAAATAACCCCGGAATGCCGATTTTATGGCTCGAATAGATTCGTTAGGTGATTTGGAACATGGGAGTGTGTGATGTCTGGAGTAGAATTAGGCTTGAATTGATGAAAGTTAGTTTTTGGCGATTTTCGATCGACACTGGAAAAAAGGCTATCGAGGTCGGAATAAAATTCCGGAAGTTGGAACGGTTTCGTAATGTCATTTTGGATATGTCTGCAAAATTTAAGGTTAGTCGGAGGTGTTTTGGTTGGTTTCGGCATAGCTGGAAAATTTTAGGAGTTTCGAAGTTCTTAGGCTTGAATTTGATGAAAATTTGGTATTTTCGTGTTGTTTTTGGTGTTTCGAGGGCTCGACTAAGTTGGAATAATGCTAAAGGGTGTGTTGGTATGTTTGGTTCGGGCCCCGAGGGGCTCAGGATTGATTTCGGATGGTTGACGGAAAGTTGGAGTGATTTTTGGAAATTTGTTGTGCTGGTTTGCTGATGTTTTCGCACCTGCGGAAGGGGAGTCAGAGGTGCGGTTGCGCAGGAGCGGAGAGAAAGGTCGCAAGTGCGAGTTTTGCATGTGTAGGGAATGATCCGCAGGTGCGAGGGTTTTGTCGCACCTGCGATGTCGCTGGTGCGGAAGGTGCATCGCACCTGCGAAGCCGCAAGTGCGGCAAGGTGGTCGCAGGCGCGAGAATTGGCCAGTTAAGTGAGCCTTACAGGTGCGCACCCTGGGACCGCAGGTGCGGAAATGACAGTGCAGAACAGTATATAAAGGACCCCTCCGCGAAATTATTAGTTTTCATCAATTTGCATGCGGGAGGAGACCACTGAAGGTGGTTTTGAGAGAGAATTTCAAAGTTCTTCAGCAAATGTAAGTTCTTTAGTTGTTAATCCCGTTCCTATGCTACTTTGTTAAGATTAGGCTTGAAAATTTGAAAAATGGGAGGAAAGAATTGGGATTTCTTTTGCATTTTTGGAATGACAATTATGGTCCGATTTTGGTCTTCTTGATATGTATAGAATCGTGGGAGGATGAGGTTTCTGATGATCTAAAAATAAATGAATTCCAAGATGTTGGCCCGGGGCTCGGGTTTGGCCGAATTTCGAGATTTTTGATTAAATCGACAATTTTCGATTGGGGTTGTGTTCCTTGAGTATATATTAATGATGTTGAACTGGTTTTGGCTAGATTCGGAGCAATAGGGAGCCAATTTTAAGGGGAAAGACATAGCGTACTAGTGTCGCGGCCTGGTAGAGGTAAGTAATGGTCTTAAATCTTGTCTTGAGGGTATGGAACCCTGGACTGCATTACTTTCTCACTGAATTTGGAATGGCGCACATGTCGGATGACGAATATGTGGTGCGTACTGGTTTTTGGAATGGACTAGGTCCTCTCCGCGGCAACTAATGAGTTGAATATTTACTCAAAATCTTATGTTAAATTATGTTCCAAATATTTGTGAAATATTTGGGCTGGAAGCCGTGTTTGGAGCCTCGTGCCGATCTGTTTAGACCCCTTTGAGGGCGTTTTATTGCTGTTTTCCTCACTACCTGTTGATGACTTTACTCAGCATCATTGTGCATAGTGTTTTATTTGAAACTCAGCCTGATTTACACTACATGACCATTAAAATGATGTTTTTGGGTCGAGTACCCCGTTCTATTACTTCGCCTGAGGGGCTTTTCGAGTTGTTCCAGTGAGTGTGGCCGAGGGCCAGGAGTGATAGTGAGGTGCTGAGTCATATCAGCGCCTGGGCTGAAGGAGCCCCTCCGGTGTCTGTACACACCCTAGTGAGCGCACCGAGTGCGAGTGATTGAGTGATTTGCAGGCATGAGTGGCTATCAGGTGCTGAGTGATTGTGAGGTGCTGAGGGATTGTGAGGCATGCCCGAGGGGTTGATTATGAAAAGGTTTTTGCCAGAGGGGCTACTTATGATTTTACTACATTAGCATACCAAATCCTTGTTTTAAAGTTTTTAAAAATGTGCATTTTTTTAAGGACTTTTCTGAAGTTGATTTCTAAGGCGTTACGATTTCGTATATCTATGTATACTATTGGAAAGTAAGGTTGTGTATATTGTGACTTGATGACATTGATTTTTATGTGATTCCTTGATACATAGACTTGATTTATTTCCATTACTACTGAGTTGGCGTACTCACATTACTCCCTGCACCTCTGTGTGCAGATTCAAGGGCAGCTATCGAGCGTTAGCTTTTATATATATATCGCAGTGGAGACAGATTGTGGGGATATAGAGGTAGCTGTTCAGCGTTCGCAGCATCTCTTCTTTCCCTTCCTGTTGTATTTAGCTTTGATTCGGAGTTTTGTATCATAATACTTTATTTTAGCTTATTTCACTAGATGCTCATGACATGTTGGCTCCGGGTTTTGGGGATGGCAGTACTGTATATAAAATTTTCCTATTATATTAAGAACTTTCTGTATATTATTATGAATTGATTGAAACTTAAATGGGATTTTCAAAAAGAAATGTGAACACGCGCTAGTCGGCTAGCCAAGTTCCACGATAGGCGCCATCACGGCTGGTTAGGATTTGGGGTCGTGATAGTTTGGTATCAGAGCCCTAGGTTACATAGGATTCGATGGTCATGAGCAGGTTTAGTATAGCCTTGCGGATCGGTACAAAGACGTCTGTAATTATCTTCGAGAGGCTGTTGAACTTTTTGGAAACATTCTATCTTTCTTGAACTCTTTCGTGCTAATCTATTGATTCTTGAAATCTGAACTTACATTGTTTCATTCTCTCACAGGTGGTGAGGACACGCCATACCGATCAGAGTGACCAGTCATCGGCTAGACCACCGAGAGGTCTAGGCCGTGGTAGAGGTAGGGGGGCCAGCCCGCACAGCAGCCGGGGCAGTACCTCAGGATCCCCTATTGATCATGATCAGGTTCCCGCCGATGGTGTCCCAGCAGGACAGGCTCATGTTCCAGCAGTGCCTTTGGTTATTCCGGGTCTTCAGGAGGCCCTGTCTCAGATATTGTTAGTATGCGTCGGTTTTTCTCAAGCCGTTGCCATGTCTTCTTCTTCCACCACAGCTCAGGCCAGGGGAGGAAATCAGACTCAAACTGCCCGGGCACCTGAGCAGGCTGCACAGGGTATTCAGGCACCGGGAACAGCCCCAGCTCAGCCAGTTGCTCTGGTTCAGGATTATGTGGTCCCTGATATGTCTGAGGACGAGTAGCGCAGGTTCGAGAGGTTCATCAGACTTCAACCTCCGACTTTCAGCGGTAAAGAGGGCGAGGATGCCCTGGGATTTCTAGATAGGTGCCAGAGGATACTGCGCACCGCAGGTATTCTGGAGACCAGTGGGGTCTCGTTTGTTAACTTTCAGTTTGCGGGTGTTGCCTTTACTTGGTGGGAGTCTTTCAAGAGGCATAGACCGGTTGGTTCAGCACCTCTTACCTGGCAGCAGTTCTCTACGATCTTTTTGGAGAAGTATGTTCCTTAGTCCCATAGAGAGGAGCATCGTAGGCAGTTTGAGCAGCTGCGCCCGGGAGAGTTATCAGTCACTCAGTACGAGATGAGATTTTCCGAGTTGGCTAGGCATGCTTTTGATTATCCCGACCGATAGGGAGAGGGTGAGGAGGTTCGTAGATGGTCTTTCTTATCAGCTTTGTTGTTTATGACTCGAGAGAGAGTATCGGGTGCTTCGTACGAGCAGGTTGTGGACATAGCCTGAGATATTGAGTCTGTTCGCCGCCAGGAGCGGGAGGAGAGGGAGGCCAAGAGGCCTCGCGGTTCGGACAGTTCCACTGGTGCTCCCTTCAGGGGACAGTTTTAGCTGGCTATGGGTCGTCCATTCAAGCCTCCTCAGTCTGGCCGCCCAGCTTATAGTGGTGCATCTTCGGGGCAGGGTCCCCGTGGTTCTTAGTCAGGCCGTACTTCATTTGGTGCCTTCCCATCCTAGAGTGCAGCTCGAGCACCTCCAGTTCAGGGTTCATCTATTCAGGAATCTTCCAGTGGCCGTGCAGGTTCTAGGGGTTTCTATCAGTCCCCGCCTCCAGCTCCAGGTAGTTGTTTTGAGTGCGGAGAGTTCGGACACAGGTTGAAGCAGTGTCCCCGCCATTCCGGTGGATCTTCTCAGCAGAGGGTACAACCATCGACTTCAGCTCCAGTCACTTCACCACCCGCCTAGGCAGCCAGGGGTAGTGGTCAGTCAGCTAGAGGTTGCCCTAGAGGGGGAGGTCGAGCAGGGGGAGGTCAGGGTCGTATGTATGCATTTCCAGCCAGGACGGATGCTATGGCCTCAGATGCAATGATTGCAAATATTGTTTCAGTCTATTTTCGTGATGCCTTGGCTTTATTTGACCCTGGTTCCACATATTCCTATGTTTCTTCATATTTTGCCGGTTTTCTGGATGTGCCCCGTGAGTCTCTTGTCACCTATGTTCATGTGTCGACTCCAGTGGGCGATATTGTTGTTGTGGACCGCGTGTATCAGTCATGCATGATATCTATTGGGGATTTGGACACCCGAGTAGACCTACTGTTACTCAGCATGGTCGATTTTGACGTGATATTGGGCATGGATTGGTTATCTCCGTGCCATGTTGTTCTTGATTGTCATGCTAAGATCGTGAGGTTAGCTATGCTAGGGTTTCCGAGGGTTTAGTGGAGAGCTTCTTCCGAGTATATGCCTAGTAGGGTGATTTCTTACCTGAAGGCTCTACGTATGGTTAAAAATGGGTGTTTATCTTATTTTGCCTTTGTAAGGGATGTCAGTGGTAAGACTCCCGCTATTGATTCAGTTCCTGTGGTCCGTGATTTTCCGGATGTGTTTCCTGCAGACCTGCCAGGCATGCCACCTGAACAGGGATATTGATTTTGGTATTGACCTGGTGCCAGGCACTATGCCTATTTATATTCCACCATATCGTATGGAACCAGCGGAGCTAAAGGAATTGAAGGAGCAGCTTCAAGAGCTCCTGGATAAGGGGTTCATTCAGCCTAGTGTGTCACCTTGGGGTGCACCAATGTTCTTTGTTAAGAAGAATGATGGGTCCATGCGTATGTCTATTGAGTATCGGCAGTTGAATAGGGTTACAGTGAAGAACCAGAATCCCTTGCCCCGTATTGATGATTTGTTGGAGAAGCTTCAGAGAGCCAGAGTATTTTCCAAGATTGATTTGAGATCTGGGTACCATCAGTTGAAGGTTCGGGATTCTGATATCCCGAAGACTGCTTTCAGGACCAGGTATGGTCATTATGAGTTCTTGGTTATGTCGTTTGGACTGACCAATGCCCCAGCTGCGTTCATGAAATTGATGAACAGCGTGTTTCAGCCTTATCTTGATTTCTTCATCATTATGTTCATTTATGACATCCTGGTTTATTCTCATATCCAGTAAGAGCATGCTCAGGATTTGAGAGTTGTGTTACAGAGATTGAGGGAGGAGAAACTTTATGCGAAATTCTGCAACTGTGAGTTTTGGCTGGGATCAGTAGCTTTCTTGGGGCATGTGGTGTCCAGTGAGGGGATTCAAGTTGATCCAAAGAAGATAGAGGCAGGATATTACCGTCGCTTTGTGGAGGGATTCTCTTCGATAGTTCTGCCTTTGACCAGATTGACCCAGAAGGGTGCTCTATTCAGATGGTCTTATGAGTGTGAGGAGAGCTTTCAGAAGCTCAAATCATCATTGACTACAGCTCCAGTACTAGTTTTGCCTGCTGGTTCGGGTTCTTACACAGTTTATTGTGATGCTTCCAGAGTTGTCTTGGGAGCAGTATTGATGCGGGACGGTAGGGTGATTTCCTACGCGTCCAGACAGTTGAAGATGCACGAGGAGAATTATCCAGTGCACGATCATGAGTTAGCTTCCATTGTTCATGCCTTGAAGATTTCACGGCATTATCTGTATGGAGTGTAGTGTGAGATTTTCACTGATCATCGCAGTTTGCAGTATCTGCTGAGGTAGAAGGACTTGAATATGCGTCAGAGGAGATGGTTAGAGATCCTCAAGGATTATGACCTCACTATCTTATATCATCCAGGGAAAGCCAATGTATTGGCCGATGCCTTGAGTCGCAGAGCAGAGAGTTTGGGGAGTTTAACTTACCTTCTAGTAGCAGAGCGGCCATTAGCTCTTGATGTTCAGGCCTTAGAAGGTCATTTGGTGATATTGGATCTATCAGAACCCCCGCGGGTGTTGTCTTGTGTAGCCTCCAGGTCTTCTCTTTACGATCAGATTAGAGCATGCCAATATGATGATCCACATTTGCTTGTTGTTTAGGACAGGGTACATCGTGGTTATGCCAGTGATGTGGTTATTGGTTATGATGGGGTCATGAGGATGCAGGGCCGGATTTGCGTGCCCAATATAGACGGACTTCGATATTTGATTCTACTAGAGGCTCATAGTTCGCGGTATTCCATCCATCCGGGTGCCACAAGGATGTATCAAGATTTTAGGCAGCCTTATTGGTGGAGGAGAATGAAGAAGGATGTTGTGGAGTTTGTGGCTCGGTGTCTCAACTGTCAGCAGGTCAAGTATCAGCACCAGAGACCGGGTGGATTTCTTAAGAGGTTTGATATTCCGGAGTGGAAGCGGGAGCGGATCGCCATGGACATCGTAGTTGGACTCCCACGGACTTCGAGGAGGTTTGATGCTATATGAGTTATTGTGGATTGGCTGACCAAGTCCGCGCACTTCATTCCTATTGGTACTACGTATTCACCATAGAGGTTAGCTGAGATTTATATCAGGGAGATTGTCTATTTGCATGGGGTTCCATTTTCTATCATTTTCGACAGAGGCACTCAGTTCAAGTCCCAGCTATGGAGAGTCGTGCAGAGAGCGTTGGGTACTCAGGTTGAGTTGAGCAGAGCGTTTCATCCTCATACGGACGGGCAGTCGGAGCGTACCATTCATATTTTGGAGGACATGTTGTGTGCTTGTGTGATTGACTTTGGTGGTTCATGGGATCAGTTTCTGCCACTAGCGGAGTTTGCATATAATAACAGCTATCAGCCGAGTATTCTGATGGCTCCGTATGAGGCCTTGTATGGTAGGAGGTATAGATCTCCGGTTGGTTGGTTTGAGCCAGGCGAGGCTAGGCTATTGGGCACAGACTTGGTTCAGGATGCTTTGAGTAAGGCAAAGTTGATTCAGGAGCGTATTCACACGGCATAGTCTAGGAAGAAGAGTTATGCAGACCGGAAGGTCTGAGATGTGTCTTTCATGGTTGGGGATAAGGTGTTACTGAAGGTATCACCCACGAAAGGTGTTATGAGATTCGGGGAAAGAGGAAAGCTGAGTCCCAGGTTCATTGGACCATTTGAGGTACTTCAGAGGGTTGGGGAGGTGGCCTATAGGCTTTCTATGCCTCCCAGTTTATCGAGTATTCATCCAGTATTTCATGTTTCGATGCTCCGGAAGTATGTGGGTGACCCTTCCCATGTTTTGGACTTCAGCACGGTTCAGCTCGAGGGTGATATGTCATATGAGGTAGATCCACTGGCTATTTTGGGTCGTCAGGTCAGGAAGTTGAGGTCTAAGGATATAGCTTCAGTGAAGGTTCAGTGGAGAGGGCAGCCGGTAGAGGATGCCACCTGGGAGATTGAGCGGGAGACGAGAGACATATATCCTCACTTATTCGAGGCTCCATGTATGTTTCTAGACCCGTTCGAGGACGAACGTTTGTTTAAGAGTGGGAGGATGTAACGACCCGACCGGTCGTTTCGTAAGATTTACCCCATTTCCCCGATTTTATGGATCGCTATCTTGTTTTTGATGTACTGGATCACTTGGTTTGGGTCCGGAGTAGTTATGGTGAGAGTTTAGGCATTTAGCCTTTTAAAGTAGCATAATAGTTGAGAAAGTCAACTAAGAGTTGACTTACTGGTAAACGACCTCGGAATGCGGATTTTATGGCTCGAATAGCTTCGTTAGGTGATTTGGGACTTGAGAGTGTGTTTGGAATATTTTTTTGTGCTGTTCCGGAGTAGAGTTAGGCTTTAATTGGTGAAAGTTAGTTTTTGGCGATTTCCAGTCGGCAGTGGAAAATAGGCTATCGAGGTCGGAATGGAATTCCTGAAGTTGGAACGGTTTCGTAATGTCATTTTGGATATGTCTGCAAAATTTCAGGTTAGTCGAAGGTGTTTTGGTTGGTTTCAGCGTAGTTGGTGAATTTTACGAGTTTCAAAGTTCTTAGGCTTGAATTTGATGAAAATTTGATGTTTTCATGTTGTTTTTTGTGTTATGAGGGCTCGACCAAGTTGGAATAATGCTACGGGGTGTGTTGGTATGTTTGGTTGGGGGCCCGAGGGGATCGTGATTGATTTCGGATGGTTGACGGCAAGTTGGAGTGATTTTTTGAAATCTGCTGTGCTGGTTTGCTAGTATTTTCGCACCTGCAGAAGGGGAGTCGCAGGTGCGGTTGCGCAGGAGCAGAGAGAAAGGTCGCAGGTACGAGTTTTTCCTGTGTAGGGAATGGTCCGCAGGTGCGAGGGGTTTGTCGATCCTGCGATATCGCTGGTGCGGAAGGTGCATCTCACCTGCGAAGCCAAAGGTGCGGATAGGTGGTCGCAGGCGCGAGAATTGACAGTGAAGTGAGTCTCACAAGTGCGGGTCTGCAGGTGCGGCCAATTGTCCGCATGTGCGGAAATGAATGTGCATAACAGTATAAGAAGGACCCCTCCGCAAAATTTATTAGTTTTCATCAATTTGCATGCGGGAAGAGTCCATTGAAGGTGGTTTTGAGAGAGAATTACAATGTTCTTCAGCAAAGGTAAGTTCTTTGGTTGTTAATCTTGTTCCTACGCTATTTTGTTAAGATTAGGCTTGAAAATTTAAGGATTTCGGTAGGAAAAATTTGGAAAAATGGGAGGAAATAATTGGGATTTCTTTTGAGGTTTTGGAATGGCAATTGTGGTCCGATTTTGATGTTCTTGGTATGTATAGAATCATGGGAGGACGAGGTTTCTAATGATGTAAACATTATTGAATTCCGAGATGTGGAACCGGGGCTCAGGTTTGGCCGAATTTTGAGTTTTTTTATTAAATTGATAATTGTTTATTGGGGTTGTGTTCCTTGAGTATATATTAATGATGTTGAACTTGTTTTGGCTAGATTCGGAGCAATCGGAAGCCGATTTGAGGGGCAAAGGCATAGCAGACTAGTGTCGTGACCCGGTAGAGGTAAGTAACGGTCTTAAATCTTGTCGTGAGGGTATGGAACCCCGGACTGCATTATTTTCTCACTGAATTTTGAATGGCGCACATGTCGGATGACGAATATGTGGCGCGTACTGATTTTTGGATTGGACTAGGTCCTCTTCGCGGCAACTAATGAGTTGCATATTTAATCAAAATCGTATGTTAAATTATGTTCTAAATATTTGTGAAATATTTGGGCTGTAAGCCGTGTTTGAGGCCTCATGTCGATCTGTTTAGAACCCTTTGAGGGCATTTTACTGCTATTTTCCTCACTACCTGTTGATGATTTTACTCAGCATCATTGTGCATACTGTTTTACACTACATCAGCATTAAAATGATGTTTTCGGGTTGAGTACCCCGTTGTACTACTTCGCCCGAGGGGCTTTTCGAGTGGTTCCACCGATTGTGGCGGAGGGCCAAGAGTGATGGTGAGGTGCTGAGTTATAATAGCGCTGGGGCTGAAGGAGCCCCTCCGGAGTCTGTACACACCCCCCAGTGAGCGCACCGAGTGCGAGTGATTGAGTGATTGGGAGGCATGAGTGGTTGTGAGGTGCTGAGTGATCGTGAGGTGCTGAGGGATTGTGAGGCATGCCCGAGGGGATGATTATGAAACATGTTTTGCCCGAGTGGCTACTTATGATTTTACTACATTCATTTGCATACCAAATCCTTTGTTTTAAAGTTGTTAAAAATGTGCATTCTTTAAAGGACTTTTTNTTGTTTTAAAGTTGTTAAAAATGTGCATTGTTTTAAGGACTTTTGTGAAGTTTATTTATAAGGCATGACGATTTCGCATATCTATGTATACTATTGGAAAGTAAGGCTGTGTATATTGTGACTTGATGACATTGATTTTTATGTGATTCCTTGCTACTTAGACTTGATTTATTTCCATTACTACTGAGTTGGCGTACTCACATTACTCCCCGCACCTATGTGTGCAGAGTCATGAGCAGATATCAAGCGTTAGCTTTTATATATATATCGCAGCGGAGCCGGATCATGGGGATATAGAGGTAGCTGTTCAGCGTTCGCAGCATCTCTGCTTTCCCTTCCTGTTGTAGTTAGCTTTGATTCGGAGTTTTGTATCATAATACTTTAGTTTCTCTTATTTCAGTAGATGCTCATGACATGTTGGCTCCGGGTTTTTGGGATGGGAGTACTGTATATAATATTTGCCCATTATATTCAGAACTTTCTGTATATTGTTATGAATTGCTTGAAACTTAAATGGGATTTTCAAAAAGAAATGTGAACACGCGGTAGTCGGCTAACCTAGTTCCACGATAGGCGCCATCACAGCCGGTTAGGATTTGGGGTCGTGATAGTCCCCTTTATATACGAGGGTGAATCCCAACATAGTACATGTGTAATTAATTCAAAGAGAGATAGCTGGTAAAACCATTTAATGACATGGTACATGCTTGTACTATTTTACGTACCTGGTCAGTTTTAACCACATGCCTTTTGGAAGTTTCTCGCCTTTCCACGTTGGTCTTCGATTTGCACTACCCTGAGATCGAGGACCTTAGATATACCCCCTCGATGCCAAAAATGTTATCCGAAGAAAATGAAAACATCTGATGACTGAAAAAGAAATAGAAATTATAACACAAGAAGATTATCAAAATGAAGAATCCGCAGAACAAAAAATTATATTTGATAACAATATATTTGAACAAGTAAAAGGCAAAGAGTTAGATTTAAGCGTAGAAAAAGTATTAGAAGTACCTACAATAAAAAATTGGTTCAAAAGACAGAAAGAAGAATATTACGTAGTAAGCCAAAAGGAACATATAATCGATTGTAAATTCACAAGAGGTAAAGCCAAAATACCAATAATAAACAAACGAATATTAAATAAAGAAATACAAGACATAAAAGCAAAAAACCCAATCAAATATATACATTTGTTAGCGTAAAAATCTGGTATCTCGTCTTTTGTTATCTCTGGCTGTGTACCTATATCCTCTGGGATGATCATTTCTCGTGTTAATCCTATCTTGATTACCTGGATAACAGGTTTTATTTCAACAAACAATATCTCTGCTGGGGCAGTATATGATTTGATAAAAAATAATGTTCCTTTTGTTATCCTTGTAAATGTAAAGTTTTGTATATTTAATACAAGCCTGCGTATTTCTTTTGTTGTAACTTAATCCTGTACTTTTCCTGTGAGCCACCATTTGACTTGGGTATTATCAGTTCTTACAATAAATTTGTTATATACAATATATGGTTCAAAGGATAATAAACATTTATATAGTGCAAATAATTCTTTCCTGTTAATTTCCCATTTTATCTGTGGTTCAGTATATGATCCTGAATAATATCTACAATGATGTTCCAATTTTTTATTGTCGTATTTATATTTTAATACTCCTCCGTAGCTATGATCACTTGAGTCTGTTTCTTCTATATATGTAAACTGTCTATTTTCATCCAGAAAATATACTTTTTGTAATTCTTTACACATAGCCTTAATTTTTCTTATATGTGTTTTATCTTTTTCATCAAAATGGTATTCAACATCTTTTTTCAATTTTTCTGTAACGGTTTTAAGTTTTCTGCTAGTTTGGGTATATATGCTCTTACTTGGTTAACTAATCCTAAAAAGGATTGTAATTTCTTTTTTTGTATCAAGTGTTTCATCTAAATCAATTATTTTTTGTACTATATGTGTCTGCATTTTTTCTCCGTTTTTATCTATTTGTATTCCTAAGAATTATGCACTAACACCAATATTCCTCCTCTCATTTTAATATTAAAATAAGAGAGTTTACCAGTTTAAGGGAGACTATTGTAATGGACCGGTCGGTCGTTTTGAGAGTATTAGCTTGATCCTCTATTTATTGCTCCCCCTGTATCATTTTATGTTTACGTGACTTGCCAGGAGGATTTGTTTTTGGTTTTGGAGTGAAATGGAACACTTAGTCCCTAAAATGGAAGCTTCCGTTCTAGGAATTTGACCGTGGTTGGAACTGTTTGAAAATGAATCCGAAATCGAGTTTCGTCGATTCCGTTAGCTCCATTGGGTGATCTTAGACTTAGGAGCCCAGATTCTGAATTTGAGATCTGTAGGTGAATTAGAGTCGAAATGGCGAAAGTTGAATTTTTGGGAAGTTTGACCGGAAGTGAACTTTTTGATATCGGGGTTGGATTCTGATTCCGAAAGTTGGAGTAGCGCCTTAATGTCAATTATGACTTAGGTGAAAAATTTGGGGTCCATCAGACGTGTTTTGATAGGTTTCAGCATCGGTTGTAGAAGTTTGAAGTTTGACGTTCATGAAGTTTGAATTGGAGTGTGATTCGAGTTTTTAGCATTGTTTGATGTAATTTTAAGTCTCGACTTAGTTCGTATGATATTTTAGGACTTGTTGGTATGTTTGGTTGAGGTCCCGGAGGGCCTCGGGTAGATTACGAATGGTTAACGGACTAGATTTGGACTTGTTGGAATTGCAGAAAAATCTGGTGCATCAGTTGATGGTTTCCTTCTTCGCGTTCGAGAGAAAGATCTCGCGTCCGCGAGAGAGGTCTCGCGTCCGCATAAGGCAACCGGGAGACTAGCTGGGTTTTGTTCTTCGCGTACGCGATGTGGTTCCCGCATTCACGAAGCTTTGGAGCATTGAGCCTACACGTTCGCGATAGGGACCACACATTCTTGTAGATGAGCTGGCTGGAGGGGTCCCAAGCATTTAGCCTACGTGTTCGCGAAGGATCAGACTATGCGAGCTTCTGAATTTGCTATTGGACCTTCGCATTCGCGAATGATGTTTTGGTCTGAAGGAATTGTTATGATTCGCGAACGCGAGGAGGCTTCCTCTTTCGCGAAGAAGGACTTCACTGGGCTGATATAAACATTTTAATTCGAGGATTTTGCAATTTTTATCAAAACTTCAAATAGAAAGTGTGGACCTGGATGAGATTTTGAGGGATTTTCAGAGGCATCGATTGGGTAATGATTCTTCATTTATTTTTGGTTATATCCCACTAATATATCATTAATTTCACCTTCTAATTTAAGATTTGAGCTGAGAAAAATTGGGGAAAAAATGGAGAAAGTTCTTCAATCGAATTTTTGGGTTGTGATTGAGATTTTGGTATCAGATTTGAGTAATTTTGATATGGGTGCACACGGTTGTATGGGGGTTTATATTTTGTGACCTTTACCCGATTCCGAGACATGGGCCCTAGTCGACTTTCTGGGGCGATTTTCGAAATTCATGTTAAAGTCTTGATTTCATTAATTACATTAGTTTGTTATAGTTGTATTTATAGTATGTTATTGTTTTTGGATATATTTGTTCCATTCGGAGTCGCAAAGTCGAGGAAAAGGTGTTCTTGTTGATTGATTGAGCTTGCCTTGAGGTAAGTGACTTGCCTAACCTTGTGTGCGGGAAATCTCCCTAATATTTAATACTATTGTGGAAATTCTGTGATATATGAGTGCCGTGTACGCGCGGTGACAGGTGCATACACGAGCTAATTGTTGAAAATCCAATTTTTAATGAACCTGTTACATCTTAAATGAGTCATCCCAGCATGTGTAGTTATCCTGTTTAGCCTAATATCGCATGTCTATGTGTCTTAAATGCTTATTTAAAATTTGTGCAGCATGCTTAGTTGACTTCATATCTTTCCTTGATTTGTATTAATCTTAAGCTATAGGATTCTTTTTGTCAATTGTTGTTTCCATCGGTTTCGAGCTGTGTGTTTACTTTTGGGACTATGAGGTGGTGCCTCGGGAGATCCCCCTGCATATTTACTTTTGGGACTACGAGGCGGTACCTCGGGAGATCCCCTTATGCATTTACTTTTGGGACTACGAGGCGGTAAATTGGGAGATCCCTTGTATATTTACTTTTGGGACTACGAGGTGGAACCTCGGGAGATCCCCTGTTGAGTATTTACTTTTGAGACTACGAGACGGTATCTCGGGAGCTTCCCTGTTGTTTACCTCTATGTGCTTTCTTTTTACTTTTTTGTAAATTCTCTTTGTTAATTATTAGTCTTTTATCATATTGTTATAGCTTCTGTCTTATTGTTATATCCTAGCATGGCCCTGACTTGACCTCGTCATTACCCTACCGAGGTTAGGCTTGGCACTTACTGTGTACCATTGTGGTGTACTCATGCTACTCTTCTGCACATGTTTTGTGTGCAGATCCAGGTACCACCTATAAGCCCCACTATTAGCTTAGTATATCTGGTAGTGTCCGCAGACCTCGGAGTTCCCCTCTATCCCCTCTATGTTGTCTCTTCTTTATATTCCTAGATACAGATTTATAGAGGTACTTAGAACTATTCCTTAAAGCTTATGACTTATGACTACCGGGTTTTGGGAATTGTGTATATTCAATATTGTTGGTTTTACTTGTACATGCTGAGCAGCATATTCCTTTATATAGTTATCTATTGAAGTTAAGTTGTTAAATTATGCTTTTATTTCGATTATTTCGTAATTTCTAGCTTACCTAGTCGTAAAGACTAGGTGCCGTCACGGCGTCTTATGGAGGGAGATTTGGGTTGTGACAATTATGCATAATGAAGATGTGCTCTTATTTGAACCTCCACTTAGTAAAATAGCAATTTTTACTCAAGAGTCTGTCGCGGCCCCTCTTTCCTCGCGGAGATCGGGTTTATGACATTCGGTTGGGACAACTCTTTCCTTTTGGGAAAGGGGTCTGTGTTCTTTGAGAGTCACCATCTAACGATTTTTTAAAGGTGCATTAGGACACTGAATGGGTTCATTTACAACTACGTTGTTAACCAGAGATAGGGTATGGGCTTGAAATTATCCTAAGGGGAAGGTGTTAGGTACCCCTCAGGATCCACAATTGTGGTTCCCGGCCAAACAACTTTTGTAAATTTGTACGACTTAGCAAACAAACAAATAAAGGCTCAAATAAAATGGGATTTAAGTCTTAAGCATGCAGATGTTTGAAAATAGTAAAGAAGGTTAGATTTTGAAAGGATTACGATCTAAGAACATAAAGGGTATCCTAGGTTTATAATAATATGGATCACATCAGTACAATACCCGGTAATCACTCCTCAAAGAGAAGCTCCACGTGGTATTAGTGTACCAGTCATCATATCCATATCCACCCTTCCCCACCCCGTAAAGGTAATTAGAGTGAGTGCTGGCCTCGACCTCTATTGCATGGTGTTACCCATACCTTCCTATCAGTCCAGGAGGAAGACTTCTATCCTATAAGGAAGATGCTAGGCAGACCCTCAGGTTTAAAGGCAAGACACCAAGCGACAAACAAGAAACATATAGGACGGCAATTAAGGGGATGAACATATAAACAGGAAAAGGGTCAAGGACCTCCACACATAGTACACATAAACAACATGACTCATACACAATTAAGGTCCAGATTCAGGTTTCGATCCTAAGCATGGTATCTAAGTGATAACACAAAGACAAATTTATCACATAACTCAGAGAGGAAGTCTTAATCAGGTTCTGGTTTTATTTCTTTAACTAATTTCCTAAGGCTTGCCTTGGTGTACAATAACATGCAGCAGTAGTTAGACTTGGTGTCGAGTATGAATGAAATCCTAAAACATGGTATCTAATGCACAGAGAGGGATGTAGAATGATGCATATGCAGAGTTCTAAGCATGATTTATAAATACTCATAGCATAATGCGCGATTTAAGAATATGCAAGAGTACAGTTTGTTAGTGTTATCCTAGGGACAGGATTTCTAGGTGTACATGGCAGCATGAGTGTAAAGTACTGGTTATCAACACATTTTTTAACGCATGATTTTCTAAGTGATATGATAATGAGATGGACATGCTGAAAACAGTGAGTGTAGGTCCAAAGGAACACGATCTCTAATGCATGAAATGAGTCCTAAGCATTGTTTCTATTGCACAAGTAGGAATATAAACCTAATAACATGCTTTCTACCCCTTTTAATAGCTAAATCATGCATAGTCACACCTTCCCTTTCCACTATCGATCCCCAAAGAGTTATTTACAATAACTATTACAGGCCAATTGCATGAATTACATAATTAAATAATGAAAAGAAGAATTTATACTATAGGGAGCCTACTGATAGGCCCAGAACCTCCAGAATCCTCATCTGCATTAGTTCACAACCTTTCATACAAATCCAGGCGTGTCAGATTTCCCTAAGGATTCTCAAGGAATCCCGGGCAGTGCTGACACCCAGATTTCATAACCAAATTGAGTAAGTGCGGTGTGGAATGTCCAGCCTTTGTGTGTCAAATTTCATAGGAAGCTCAAGGGTCCCAAAGAAATGCTCACACTAAGGGGGCAGAACTTAAATGGTCTAGGAGTATAGTGTGAGTGCTTGACACAATTTTGAAAGAGTTGAGTTGGAAATTTTTTTGAAAAATGAGTAGTTTAAAATATGTTTTGGAGAACAGAAGATTTTTCTTTTAGTGAACCGAGTTTGAAAGAAAGGGATTAGGACAATCAACCACCCAGAGTCACATCGGCATGCATAGTACAGGGGAGCAGTCACAAACAGGGAATAAGGGATTAGGTACAAGTAGGCTGCTCATGAAGCAGATTTCCATACAAGTTAATACTAATGTATCACGGAACTTTAACAACCACAAAATAATTTTCATAAAGATGTTCAGGCCAGAAACTTAACGGAATCAGATTGAGGGATGCCAAAGAGGAAGTACATAACAAACAGAGTTATACACTGGTCCAGGGAAAGGGTTACAACATATATTCAGAATTGCATGCTTATAGTTTGTTGGGGATCAAGAGTAAGGCAAATCCTAGTGAAATATATAAGAAGGCAGTAAAACATGCTGAAACTAAAGGGAAAAGGATAATTACATTGGTAAAATAACAAATTGGCATGCTAATTGCAAGGTAGACAGTAGAGCCACAAGTACAAGCATAATAGAAATAAAAGGAATTTCAATATTAAAAGAGGTATGTTGTTTTTGGTGCTATAAAATTAAATCGCAAACATACCAGTTGAATGAAAGAATAAGTGCAAAGTGGAGAGAAATAAAGTGAAGAGAAGTAGAGCAATAGCAGTAGAGCGATAGAACAATAACGTAGTAGTGTGAGTGTAAGAGAGTTTAGATCAGTGTATTCTCGTGTCCTATGCTAATGAAAGACCAGAGTATTTATAGTTTGAAAACATGTAGTTAAATAAGGTAAACACAACATTTCAACAGTAATTATGGGGACTCAGAATCAATCAACATATAACCAAGCCAAGTACTCCCTTCAATCAAGGAGTCAATGTCCAAACGGCAATAAACAGTAACAAAAATAAGGAAAGACATCATTGAAAAGCTGATTTCAACATATGAGTATTAGTAAAAGTATAGAGCATGTGATTAGAGATAGATTCATAATATCCTAATTAAGGAAAGTCAACTTGACAGCATGCTTATTTACTTAAATAAGGCAAGAGATGATTCAAATCCTAAAAAGTCAGTCAGGAAACCCTCAAATTACAGGAAATCAGTATTACTCAAAGGAAAATATCACATATTTAAGGTGATGCTCAACATCAGTAAAAGATATGGTGTAAAAATCAACAAAGCGCTAATCACACTTATTCAAAGATTCAAAAATGATAAAACAGTATTGATTTGAACGGAATAACACATGTTAAGCAAAAATTAAGAACCGTAATCACGAAATTAGGGATTCGCATCAGAACATAGCAAATAATTAAAGGAATCAGTAGACAATCATGGATTAGGCAGAAAAGAGAAAGAATCAGAAACCCTAACTGCAAGTATAGAGCAAAAATCACATAGTGTTTCATGAGAGTAAAGAAGTCGCAATAGAACAGGTAAAACATTATTGTAAACAAAGCTTGGACTCACAGATTGTACCCAAAACATTTGGGGCTTTTTATCAAAAAATGAATTAAACAAGAAGGGAGCGGCTCAAATATTGCTTAAACACAATAAAATCATGAAAAAATACTAAGAGACCCGAAGGAAAATTGTTTTTGAAAAGAATTTTAAAACCCTAGTTTTTGGAAAAATGAAGAATCGTTCGAGAAATAGGAGAATCTTTAAAGAAAACACAGGAAAACCTCATAATACGTATAGATCTGTTACAGATCTAAGGGAATCAGAACTTTAGAAGTTAGGGTTTCAAAGAGAGAACCCAGAGAGAGAGAGAGTCGGTATAGAAACCACTGGATCTAGCCGGAAAGTAGGGAAATCTTACTGGAGATCGAGCCATGAAGGCATGAGACAGGCCAAAGGTGTGAGAGAGTTAACCCTTTTCTCTTGAGAGGCGTAAAGGATTCATGAGAGGCCCGAGGATGGTGAGGACTCCATGGCCTCCGGCGAAGAGGCGACCGGAGAAGACCAACGAACCTCATTGGAGGAGGAGAGATTGGAAGTCTCTAGAAGGGGATAGAGAGATAGAGAGAGAGTAGAGAGATGAGCGTCTTTGTGAAAATGAGAGACGGGGGGGGAGGTGTAGGTCATTAGGATTAAATTAGGAAAGGGGGAGTCGGGACCGTTGATTAAAATTGATCAACGTTCCAGATTGGACAAGGGACTGGGTTGGGTAGGATTTATGTGGATTGGGCTTGGGTAGTTGGGTTGAGTTAATTGGGTTAGGGGCTAGGTTTAATTAAGCTAGAAATTAAATAAAGATGGTTGTTTGTTAAAATACCCAATTAATAGATAAATAATGAACAAAAAAAAATGGTTGATAATTATGTAAAATTAAATTAATGCTAAATAAGTGAAAAAATATAAAATGACTAATTATTGAATTGCAATGGTATGAAAATGCACATTTAGGCTATAACTGCAAAAAAATGTTGTAATATATATAGATCATGCCAAATTGGCTAATTTGTGAAATAATTAAATCCTAATAGGATTAAAAAAATGATATATTGAGCTAGGAAATATTTTCAAATTATTTATAATAAGATTTATGAATAATTATTAAATATAAAGTACTGAATAAATTTAGAAAAATAAATTGATAATAATGTGGAAAATTGTGGAAAAATAATAGTTATTATAAAAAGTGATTTTGAAGATATATGTGCAAATTTTAAAAATAATTTGAGAAAAAATTGGGTATCAACAAAGTCAGCAGTAGTCTCAAACTTGAACTATGACTCCTCACGGGAAATAAAGTTTCACACCTTACACATAATAATTAAGGTGTTGAAATGAGCTTTATTAGCTAGCACATTACTGCCTTGTTCTATCACGGTTTTTATGAGCGTTTTTGAGAATAAGCCCAATTCTCATAGGAAGCGGCCTACTTCCACACGCACAGAGCTGAACTCTGTCAGGGGTGCTCCTGTAACTCTAACACCCCATTCATACGAGCTACATATTTTCATTAAGAGTTAATAAAACTCAACCTCGCGAATCATCACATGATAAATGCACGGACACCAGAGGGATCAAACAATAATAAATACAATAGTTCCATTTCAAACCAAGCCATCATGTGATTCATTTTTACCACTGAACCTAGTTATAGGATCTCTAGTCCCAGGGTTGGGTTTTCCTCATATATGACTTATGAGTTTATGGGATTCAATTCCATCCCCCTCGACGTGCTCCAGACCATTTCTCTTGCAAATGAGAGTTGATTCTTCGGATTTGAGTGGCGATTTGATGTTGGAGTTTGACAAATTTGATATGCTTAGACTCGTTGTCGAATGGGCCATCGGGTTTTGTGACTTTTTTGGATTTCGAGATGTGGGCCTAGGGTCCGGCTTGGATTCGATTTCGGATTTTTATTCATAATTTTGTATTTTTCTTGTGAAATTGAGTCCTTTAGCCCGTATTGATTGGATTGTACAGCTTGGAGGTCGAGTTGCGAGGCAACAGCGTATTGGAGTAGAGTTTGGCTTGAATTGAGGTAAGTAATAGTTCTAAATAAGGTTCTGAGGGTATGAAACCCCGGATTATGTGTTATGTGATTGTTTTAGAGGTGACACACAATCTAGGTGACGGTCATGTAGGCGTGCACTATGGGAATTGTGACATCGTCCACTCCGTGGAACGATAAAGTTGAATAACTTGTTGTTAGCTATATGCTCCCCATGTACTATAGCAATTTGACCATAAATCATTTTAGAAATCATGTTTAGGCTATCTGTTGGTGCTGTAGAGACCCACGGAGGCTGTGATACCTGTTGAATCTTCCTGCTAATTGCTACTTGGACTCAGTCGTAGTCCTACTTGCATATTATACCTCAGTCCATGTTATTCCTTGTTGATACATTATATCATTTATGTTTTGGGATGATTTTCCATGATTATTGAGAGCCTGTGAGAATAAAGAGGATGATGAATGAGTGAGGCCGAGGGCTTGATTGTGAGGTATTGATACAATAGCACGTGAGTTGTTCGTGCTGATCCAGATACTTATACTGTAGCACGTGAGTTGTACTTGCGTATCCTAATATGATACTATAGCTCTTGGTCATTAGGAACCCCTCCGGAGTCTGCACACCCCCAGTGAGCGCAGGTACTTATTGAGTGGGAGTGTTGAGGGCTGAGTGCCGTGTGTTGAGCTATTGAGGAAGTCTGAGTGACTGTTTCCCTGAGAGATTGTATTTTCTTTCATTGTTGTTGCACATAGCTGCCACACATCACTGTTTGAACTTCTAAGGGATATTATATCCGGTTTTTACTTGAACTTGGCTTGTATAAAATGATTTTGACTTAAATTGTTGGATTTCAAAGCATGTCTATTTTTCCTTGTTGAAACTACTAGAAATAAACTATAATTTTGTAGCCCGTCACTATCTTCAGTCCTTTATTTAGTATTATTACTTACTGAGTTGGTTGTACTCATGCAACACCATGCACTTCGTGTGCATATCAAGGTGTTCCCGGACATAGCGGGTGCTGATACCTTGTGCAGCTGATCTTTGGAGACTTCGAGGTAGCTGCCCGGTGTTCGCACACCTTGTTTTTCTCCTTCTCTATCTTTTCTTTTCACTATTTCTAGTTTCGTACTATGTTGGACAGTGTATTTCACACTTGTGACACTTATATGCTCATGTACTCTATGACACCCCAATTTTGGGAGAGATATGTATTACATTGCGGATTTATCTCCATTTTTAAAAGGTTTCTTAAATTTTAGCCACTTCTGTATAATTTCTAAAGCTTTTTACTATGTTGAGATAGTTGAGTAGTGGCTTGCCTAGTTCAACGATAGGTGGGATCACGACAGTTGGTTTTTGTGTCGTGGCAGGTTGGTATCAGAGCCTAGGTTACATAGGTCTCGCGATCATGAGAATGTTTAGTAGAGTTTTGCGGATCACTATTGAACGTTTGTACTTATCTTCGAGAGGCTGTCGAACCCCTTAGGAAACTTCACGTTCTTGAATTCTTGTCGTGCGAATTTGTTGATTTTGGTAACTAAACTTCTGTTATTCTATTTTCTCACAGATGGTGAGGACATGTACCACTTGTAATTTCAAGCGTTCAGGAGGCCTTATCTCAGATTCTGATCGTGTGTACCAGTCTTGCTTAGGCGGTCTCCTTTCCAGCTGCAGTTGCCACTTCTCAGAGCACGGGAGGTACCCAGACTCCCGCTACCCGTATACCAGAGCAAGTGATGTAGGGACTCCAGATACTGAGGGCCCCACCAGTCCAGCCGGCTGCAGCTGCTCAGGCCCTAATGGTCCGTGTTATTGCTGATGATGTGCAGAAGAGAATTGAGAGATTTGATATACTTTGACCTCCATATTTTAGCGGTGATGAGTCAGAGGATACTCATGGCTTTCTAGATAAGTGCGAGCAGATGCTTTGGAAAACAGGTATTATGGAGACCAGTGGGGTCTCGTTCACTACTTTTCAGTTCTGTAGGGTTGCTTACAGATTGTGGGAGGCTTATGAGAGGCGTAAGTGGGTAGGTGTAACACCACTTACTTGGCAGGAGTTCTTCGTTCTCTTCTTGGAGAAGTTCATGCCGCAGTCTCGTAGAGAGGAGCTATGTAGACAGTTTGAGCAGTTACGCCAGGAGGGTATGTCTGTGACTAGTACAAGATGGGGCTTTCTGAGTTGGCATGTCATGCGATTTTGATGGTTCCCACGGATAGGGAGAGAATTAGGAGGTTCATCGATGGCCTCACATATTAGTTGTGGCTGCTTATGATTTGAGAGAGGCTACACCTTACTACTTTTGATGAGGTGGTCGATATTTCTCGGAATATAGAAATGGTCTACATCTAGGAGGGGGTACAGAGGGAGGCCAAGAGGCTTTGTGGATCAAGTGATTTTAGTGGTGTTCCTTTCGGGGGTCATTTCAGCCACGACAGGGGTCGCCCTTACAGGCATGCTCAGACGGCTCCGTCAGCTCACCATGGTGCATCAGTTAGCCATGATTCTTAATGTGCTCACTCCGGCTAGTCTTCATTTAGTGCACTACCAGCGCAGAGTTCTCACGATTCCCCGTCTGCTCATGTTTCTATGGGTTGTTCCTCGGGGTATCAGGAGCAACAGTTGCGTCAGAGGAGGGGTTGTTTCGAGTGCAGAGCTCTTGGTCATATCAAGAGAGATTGCCCTCGGTTTTTGAGTGGTACTCCACAACAGAGTTCTCAGCCGATGGCACAAGCACCAACAACTACACCACTCGTTCAGCTAGCTCGGGGTGGGGCTTAGTCAGCTAGAGGTCGCTCTAGAGGGGGAGGTCGATCAGGAGGCAGTCATGTCTGATTCTATGCTCTTCTCTCCAGACCAGATACCATTTCTTCAGATGAAGTAATCATATGCATTGTCTTAGTTTGACACAGGGATGCCTCTCTATTATTTGACCCTGGTTCAACTTATTCATATGTCTCGTCATATTTTGCTCATTATCTAGGTATGGCCCGTGAGTCCTTAGATTCATCGATTCATGTCTCTACGCTAGTGGATGATACTATTATTATGGACTGTGTATATCGGTTGTTTGTATTGACTATAAGAGTATGGAGACTAGAATTGATCTCTTATTGCTTAGTATGGTCGATTTTGACGTGATCTTGGTATGTATTTATTGTCTCCATGTCATGTCATTCTAGATTTTTACGCTAAGACCGTGACGTTGGCGATGCCGGGGATGCCGAGGATTGAGTGGACAGGTTCTATAGACTATGTTCCCAACAGAGTGATTTAATATTTGAAGGCCCAGCAGATGGTCGGGAAAGGTTTTTTATCTTATTTGGCCGTTGTGAGGGATGTTAATGTTGATGCTCCCACTATTGATCTGTTCTGGTGGTGTGGGAGTTTTCGGATGTGTTTCTTGCAGACCTGCTAAGCATGCCGCTCGGCAAGGATATTAAATTTGGTATGACTTGGTGCCGGGCACTCAGCCCATTTCTATTCCATCATATCGTATGACGCCAGGAACTCCTTGATAAGGGGTTTATTCGTCCTAGCATGTCACCTTGGGGTGCACCCCTTCTGTTTGTGAAGAAGAATGATGGTACTATGAGGATGTGCGTTGATCATAGGTAGTTAACAAAGTTACAATCAAGAACAAGAATACTTTGTCGCGTATTGATGATCTGTTTGTCTAGCTGTAGGGAGCGAGGGTGTTCGAGACTCGGATATTCTAAAGACAGCATTCAGGACACGTTATGGTCATTATGAGTTCCTTGTGATGTCTTTTGGGCAGATCAATGCCCCGCATTGTTCATGCATATGATGAATAGTGTGTTTCAGCCTTATCTCGACTCGATTATTATAGTTTTCATTGATGTTATCCCGGTGTACTCTCGTGCCCAGAAGGAGTATGCCCAGCATTTAAGGTTTGTGTTTCAACGATTGAGAGAAGAGAAGCTTTATGCCAAGTTCTCCAACTGTTAGTTTTGGATCAGTTTAGTATCATTCTTGGGGAATGTGGTTTCCAATGAGGGCATTCAGGTGGATCCGAAGAAGATACATGGAGTTCAGTGTTGGCCCAGACCGTCCTCAGCTACGGAGATTCAGAGCTTTCTCGGATTTTCCCACTATTATCGTTGATTTGTGGAGGGTTTCTCATCTATTCCATTGCCCTTGACCAAAGTGACCCAAAAAGGTGCTCCTTTCAGGTGGTCGAATGAGTGCGAAAAGAGGATTTAGAAGCTCAAGACTGCCTTGACCACAACTCTAGTTCTAGTTTTACCTTCAACTTCAGGCTCTTACATAGTATATTGTGATGCTTCTCGGGTCGGTATTTGGTGTGTCTTTATGCAAGAGGGTAGAGTGATTGTTTACTCTTCGCTCTAGTTGAAGCCTCATGAGAAGAGCTAGCATGTTCATGATTCGGAGTTAACTGCCATCGTTCATACATTGATGTTTTGGAGGAATTATCTCTATGTTGTGTCTTATAAGCTGTTTATGGATCATCGGAGTCTCCATCACTTGTTCAAACAAAAGGATTTAAATTTGAGGCAGCGGAGATGGTTAGAGCTGCTAAAGAACTAAGATATCACCATTTTGTATCATTCCGGGAAGGCCAATGTGGTGGCCGATGCCTTGAGTAGAAAGGCGGTGAGCATGGGTAGCGTTGAATTCATTCCCATTGGCGAGAGAGCTCTAGCAGTTTGTTGATACCCAGTTTTTCCTCAAAATATTTTAAATTTGCATATATAGCTTCAAAATCATGTATCAATAGCAATTGATATTTTTCCACAATTTTCAAATATTTTTATTAATCTATCCAGCATTTTATTGCCAATGAATAATTATAAAATTGCATTACAAATGATTTCAAAATCATTTCTTGGTTTCATTAATTATTTTTGGTCCTATTAAGACCAAATTATTTCATAATTAGACAAATTGGCACGTTTTGGCTATAATTGCAATAACTTTGCAATTATAGCCCAATCATACAATTTTATACTATTTTTATCCAGAAATTAATCATTTGTATTTTTAAAATACTAAGTAATCATTTTTAATTATTTTTTACGCATGAAATTCATTTTTTTATAAGTAACAACTATTTTTATAAATTGTTTTAATTAATTTACATTGGACATTTAAAAAATAGCCACTTTCATTTCATTTATAGCCTAATTAAGTCTGATAAAAAAAGTCCCAAATACCCCAGGCCCAATAGATTATCCTACCCGACCCAATCCCTTGTCTAATCTAGACTGTTGATCAATTTTAATCAACGGTCCAGATCTCCCCTTTCCTTAATTAACCCTAGAGACTACCCCCCCATACCCTCTCATTTATCTTTTTCACTCCGCCGTTACACATCTATCTCAACTCTCAAACTCTCTCTGCTAAACCTAAGCTCTCCCTGGCCGTCGACTTGTCGGTAACTATGGTAGTCTCACCACCATCCCAGCCTCCATGGCTCTTTCGTACACTTGGTTATTGCTGCCTTGAGGTCCTCAAAGGGACTAGAAGGCGGTTCACTCACCTCCCATGGTTTTCATATGATTCTCAGGCCGTCCATGGCCGTCCGAGTAAGATCCTCTCATCTCCGGCTAGAATCTGTGGTTTCTAAGCCGACTCTCTCTCTCTCTCTCTTTGGGTTCTCTCTCAACCCTAATTTTAACGCTTGATTTCTTAGATCTACAATAGACCTGGGTATATTCCGAGTTATTTTGCTGTTTCCCTTAAAATATTTTCCGATTTTTCTAATAGGACTCCTCATCTTCAAACTAGGGTTTCTTAACCGCTTTTCAAAATGAGGTTTCCTTCTGATTTTAGTATTATTCTATGATTTCTATGTTTAAACGTTTATTTATGTTTTCGCCCCTTTTGTCTGTCTTATTATATTAAAACCCTAAGTTTCTTGGTCTTAATCATGGGTTTTGAGTCTGTTGTTGTTTACTTGTTCATCTGATTTATTAGCGTGTCTGTTATTTATGAATTCGTTCCGAGTTTTCTGTGATTTAACCCTATTTTGCTTATTAGGGTTTCTGATTCTTTACTTCTTCCTCCTATATCATGTTTATTCTGTCAATTTGTTCTATGCTCTATGTGAATCCCTAATTTTGTATGATTTTACCCTCTTTGGCCTATTAGGGTTTCCGATTTTTCCTATTATGTGTTTATTCCGCTTGTTCTGATAAATTTGTGTTAATTTCTCCTAAATCAGTATTAGTTGCAATTTTTAAATCTTTGAATCTCTGTGATTGATCCTTCACTTATTTTTGCGATGTTCTCTACTGATTTTAACCTTTAAGATATTTTCTTACCTTAATCTATGGTCGAGCATGCTGTCAACTGATTCTTAAGTATTTTCCTTAATTAGAATATTCTGAACCTAGCCTCTATTACATGTTCTATACTTATGCTATGCTGAAACTATTTCATTATGTGTTATATTCAGCCTTATATGATTTCCTTCCTTATTTATTATCTGCATATTACCGTTTGAAGCTAACTCTTTAATTAAAGAGAGTACTTATACTGATTTGATTCTAATTGGTACATAGTTCCATAATTACTGCTTAACTATGATTCATGCCTTATTTTCTACCTAGTCTTAAACTATATATACACTAATTTTTCATTCAAACACACGGAATACATTGCTCAAAACTCTCTCGTATACACAAATACTCTCTTCTGCTCTCATTCTGGTTACTTGATATTATCAGCCGACTGCAAGCCAAGGCTAATTTTTCTACCCCCTTACTCTTCATTCTGTGTTTGCTATCTCCTATACTGGTATGTCCTAATTTAAGTTTAAGTTTCAAATACTATATGTTTCTTTTAGTACTTCAATTCATCCTGTTTCTAATATGTTTTTACCTATGGTTTTGCTGCAATGTCTGCACTTGACCTGCTTGCACTATTGTTCATTTAGCATGTTATGTACTTCCCTCCCTTAGACTCGGCATGCTTATGAAATGTTATCCCCTTTTAGTATATCTCAATATGATTCTGCCTTACTTGTGCTTATCTAATTATTGACATGAACTTTTCTGTGGCAACATAATCTGTACCTTATGTTATTCGGTTCTGAGTAATCCTAAAGTGTATGCTATATCCTTGATCCCTGGATGCCCCTCGGCATATTTTTGATTTTGTACTTAAGTGCTCCTGGAACTATGTTCTTACCTATGTGCCTCATGTGTCCCCAATCCCCCATTACCCCTGTTTTGGTGTTGCCGAATCCGCCTTGGTTCTGTGTTCTTTAGCTGCATAAACCTGTTTTGGTTGCTATGTCTGGACTGTTGCTTGCTGCTCCACTCTCTTTTCAAAAACTGTTTTACTACATAACTCTGTAGTTCTTTAAATAATCTTTCAAACAAGTCTCTTTTCAAGCTGTTTTCCTACTCAATCTTTTCAAAACTATGTCAAGCACTCTCACTATACTCTTAGATATTTAAGTTCTACCCCTCTAATGTGTGAATGCTTAGGGATCCTTATGAGATCCCTCTGAACTCTGATGCATTAGAGTTGACCCTTCCACATTGCACTTACTCAATTATGGTTATGAAATCTGGGTGTGAGCACTACCCGGGGTCCCTTGAGGTCCTTAGGGAACTCTTACACACCCGGACATAAGAAAAGCTATGAAACATTTGGGCATTTGAGCTTCTGGAATTCTGGGCCAGTTTATTCAGCTGGCCTGTAATATTTATTTGTAAATGAATATTGGGGATGGCTAGTGAAATGATAGGGGATAACCATATAATTCTATCGATGCCGCTGGGTAGAAATCATGCCCTAAGCTTTACATTTCCTATATCTGCATTAGAATCCATTCTTAGGATTAACATGCCAAACATGCATTAGATATCATGTCTTTAAGGCTTTTTCATGTTTATTGCTTTAACATACAACATACCTCAATTTATGTTTGTGCCTACCACTTAGAAAACCTGCTCCTTAGGCGATGATCACGCTCAACTATGTCTTCTATAAAGACTAAACGGGCGTTGCAAATATAAATCTGGGGTATTAAGCCCAAAGTCGATCCCACAAAGAATTGAACGTATCAATTGAGTTTATTAAATACTAAACTGGTGTTTAATCAAGTTTCTCAAGACTTTTAAATATCAATTTGTGTTGTTTAACTAATTCTACTAACAAAATAATCAACTAGTAATTAATCTAACAATTTAATGTAAACAATAATATTAAAGGTCTAAGGTTATGGTTTCCCCCGTTGGTGAATTCTTTCTCCGATACTTCTTATAGCTTAATTAATCGTCTCTATCAATCATGAACTCTCTATCTACCATAAATCTCTCTCGAGTAATTATGATAATTTACTAGACGCACTCTCTCAAGTTACGCTAGCTAGATCGCAATACAGTTCACTTTAGATTGCACCCGAGGTATCGTTATCTCTAATCCAACCTCTAAACCCTCGGTTATGACTTTCGTCTATGCTCTGGGAGTGGTGCTGTTCAAACAATTACCTAAATATGCACTCTCTCTCAAGTAGATACATAATAAATAGGCACAGCTAATTGA
>MDKJ01021300.1:0-17829 GCA_005239525.1 Nicotiana knightiana
GCACATAAAATGCGAGGTATATAATGCTTAAAATCACGAATTCTAGCCACACATCAATAGTTGACTCCAAAACACTCCATATTATCTTCCAACTCTGAAGTAACTCCTGCAAAGGACAAAAACCTTAATTAGAGCATTTTGTTATCATTTAGCACTTTAAACATCACTAAAGCATGGTTAACTTAGAGCATAAATAACATCTACATCGCATAATATAGGCTACTATCATTTGACATGTTGATCCTGGAATCAAAGATACTCACAAGAACAAGTGTAAAATAGTGTGTTACGAAGGTTAGTACCATGCAATCACTATTATCCTTAGCCCCATAGTGGGCGCCAAATTGTTTACCTTAAAAACGGATAACAATTGAATTTATATGTGATTTTAAGGACATGTGATTTTACTTAGCACAAACTAAGAAAATATGTAAATTGATATTGAAATTGAATTTAAAAAGAAATAAATGCAAACCAAACGAATCGTATATCTTTAGCCCTCGTGTTAGGTCGCTCTCAAACCAAGTGAAGATTCTACTGAAATATGAACAAAATAGAGAATATTGAAAGCTAAAAGAAGGCAGTGTATTACTTTGTATTGCGTAAAATGTAATGTGTTTTCCAAGCGATCAGACCCCCTTTATATAGTAGGGGAGTCCTACTTTAGTTATAACTCTAAATACAGTAAAAAATCTCATGATTGTCTAATTAATCGGCCTCATCTTGATACGTGCCAAGATTTTCGCCGTGATCCTTGCTTGATTACGAATATTTCGGCTTTCCGTTACTTGACTAGGTAAACTTCCATCGGTCTTGCTCGATCTCTATTTTACTTGGTCTCGATCTTGGCCGATCTCGACCTTGATCGGTCTCTGGTTACTGAGCTCAACAACCAATATTCGCATCATGGCTCGATATAACACGAGGCTGCACCTCGACCTATCATGTTCCAGTCTCGATTAGTCAAACGAAGGGCAAGCCTGTTTTGACTGTATACAAAAAGACAAGAAAAATCTTATTGATTGTCGGTGTGAGCCCCAATGCTTGCAAAATCGAGAAAGATGCAGCAATAGTAGAATAGTTTTAAGTAAAGAGTGATTTCAGTAAACAAAATGGGGGTATTTATTGGCTAAATCTAACGGTTCACGTAATCATCCCTCGTCAATTATGAGCGGCAAATCTGGCATAATGCGCATGGGTGAATCCCTTGCGTTACAGGGGCGGTTGAGGACCAAGTCAGGTTCCGGATTATGACTTCATTAGTAAGTCCTCAGAACCATCTTTGGAGTGCTTCTCCGAGACACATCGCTTATTTTTCCGAGAAGGAATGACCGAATCATATGCACTTCCTGTGAAAGATCAAATTCCGCTGCTATTCTGTCTCCCGGGGTAAAACTTATTCCAAATGATATCGTGTCATCACGTGATCTATCCACGTGCCAGAAAACATCACTGTCAAAACCAACCGGTAAGATCAAAAAAAGTTGACCGTTACGTCCTTACAAATACTAATTCCCGAAACTTTATCCCACTCCCACATTACCAAGACGTTTACTCCACGCTCCACACGTCTTTTTAAAACTTCCGACGCGTTCAGTTTTTGTATATATACTCCTTCAATCGCTCCATAACTTCACCACATCCACACCCATTTCTTACTTCCATTGATTTTTTCTGCTTTTCTCATCTTTAATTTTGTTCAAAAATGGTGCGTTGTAGCAACAATTTAGTCGCAATTCTAAACATAGTAACATTTCTAATATCAATTCCAATTATAGCAGGAGGAGTATGGCTTTCCCGTCAAGCAAACACAGAGTGCGAAAGATTTCTCGAAAAACCCATAATAGCACTCGGAGTTTTTATACTCTTAGTTTCATTAGCCGGTATAATCGGTTCTTGTTGTAGGGTTTCGTGGTTACTTTGGGTTTATCTACTCGTTATGTTTTTGTTGATTTTGTTGCTTTTTTGCTTTACGATTTTTGCTTTTGTTGTTACTAATAAAGGTGCTGGTGAAGTGATTTCGGGTAAAGGATATAAGGAGTATAGATTTGGGGATTATTCTAATTGGTTGCAGAAAAGAGTTGATAATCATTGGAGTAGAATTCGTAGTTGTTTACAGGATAGTAAGATTTGTCAAAGTTTGATTGAGGGATCGAATACTAAAGCTGATGATTTTTTCAAGAAACATCTCTCTGCTCTTCAGGTATATTTACTTCAATTTTTTAGTAATTTTTAATTTAATCTGGTTTTTAGTGTATATAATTGATTGTGTAATCTGGTATTAGTTTTGTTCTAGATCTGGATGGAAGACACATTTTCTTTTTTGCTAGGTTACTGGAACTCTTCAAAAATGCTTCCGGGTGTGGTTAGATCGTCCAAAACTACTGTATTTTTGGAGGATCCAGACATGGGTGTGACAATATTTTTAGATAGTTTGAGCAACATAAACTTTTGGTTTTGCTTGTCTGGAAAATGATTTTTGTTTATTACTCCTTGTGGTCCATAATAAGTGATTTTTTAGCTATTTTTTTGTGGTCCAAAATAAGTGATTTTTCCAGATTTCAAGAATGAATGAATTAATATTTTTTTTCTGCATTGCCCTTGGAGTAAATAATGTTGGAATAAGTGTTTATGCGAAGATAGTCTAAAAAATCACTTATTTTGGACCGAAAAGAGTATCGGTTTGAGCGTTCTGGTCAGTTCGTACAAATGGATATTTTCATGTTTTTTCACAGCTTTTGTTGTTTATTTGACTATGGAAGGATTTGCTTTTTGGTAGTTGACCTATATTTATCTGAGTTTGGGTTTTGGTAAGAATTGAGGGGTTTTTAGGTCATGTCAACTTTTGTTCATACTTCTTGCTCTACTGATCAATGAGCTATTGTATCTATTCTCTAGTTAGTTATGAACTTTTTTGCTTTACTTTCTATGAAGTTTAAAGCTTTATGACTTTGACTCTATTGGTCTGGTGGTAGTGGTTATAATGGGGCTTTTTGTCTAAAGGATTATGCCTTTACAATCATCTAAATCCTTTATGCTGAAAATCCTTATGCTTTACTTTCTATGAAGTTTAAAGCTTTAGGGCTTGCTTTTTGGTAGTTGACCTATATTTGGGGCTTTATGTATAAAAAGGTATGCATTACCCTTAAATATTCATTTCTAGATGTGGTTGTTGAGTTAAAGAGTTGTTCCTTTTTGTTTCCTCTAAACAAAACTTAAAGATGTTGTCTTAAAGGTTGAGGTTTTTTGTTTAAAGGCAAACACCTTAAAGCATTCATCTTATTTAGGTTGCAGTAGCGGCAGAGGCGGAGCCAAGATTTGAAACTTATGGGTTCGGGATTCTAAATCTTTTAAATTACTAGGTTCTAAATTAATAATTTATACATGTTCAATGAATTTTTTAAGACAAATATATGGTTTGAACTAAAGTTCGGCCGAACCGGTAAGTTATATTCTCCCTCCGCTCCCAAGTAGCGGAGCCACGTGTCGGAAAGTTATACTACGCGAATAGAGAAGAAAAGGAGTAATATTTTTGTACTTATACAAATTTTTGAATGCCGGTTTATATCTCATGTGTGACATTTATGTATCTTTTTGGATTTGTTTGTTAGAATTTTTGTCTCCGCTACTGTTGTGCCGATGGTTGTAAAAATGATCATCAATTCTCCACTAGTAGTAGTTGCTCTTATTGTATAAAAATAAATTGTGTGATTGAACCTAGTGTCCTTGCACATGTTAGTTGCCTTTCTTCCCTTGACATTGTGATTGAATCTGGTGTCCAACTTACACATGTTAGTTGCCTTTTCTTCCCTTTGAATTTATTTTAGATAGTCTACTTATTATATTTCTAACTGTGTTGGCTTAATTGGATCGACATGGACTCTAATTTGCTTGAGATTGAGTTATAGTAATCGTTGTTATTGTAATCTTATTATTTGTTTCTGACACTGATTAAATATCTTGTAGTCTGGTTGCTGCAAACCATCAAATGACTGTAACTTCGAGTACGTGAGCCCAACAAACTGGACTAAGACACAGAGCTCATATACCAATCCAGACTGTACTAAATGGAGCAACGATCCGAAAATCTTGTGCTATGGCTGCCAATCCTGCAAAGCCGGGCTGCTAGACAACCTCAAGAGTGACTGGAAGAGGGTGGCTGTACTCAACATCATTTTCCTCGTCTTCCTCATCGTTGTCTACTCTATCGGATGTTGTGCTTTCAGGAACAACAGAGAGGACAACGCTTGGAAGCGTTACCCTTGATCCGTTGATCTGAAGAATGCACTTCCGCTGGATCCTATTGATTTCTGTCGCGTATTATATAGACTATAGGTCGTTTAGTATGAGTCTATGATCTTTCTTGTACAGAGTATTTCTTTTGCTAGATAATTACTCTGGATTTGGATATATGTGAATTCCTATTATTCCATAGAATTCTTATGTTTAGAAATGATATTCTGACTGTTGGTTTTGGATGTAGTGTTTGATCTCTTCTTCATTATGAGTATGTGAATTCTTGATTTGTCTTGGAAATTTTAACACTTGAGATTTTAACATTTCTTGATTTGAATTTGTGAATGGATGGTTGAGCGACAATTAGAAAATAATTCATCTTTTTAATTTTGAGCAGAATGTAAAGATAATGAAGGGATTGATGTGTTGGGGACAGATGGAGACATGTCTTATTCTACATATTTATATTTATATTATATTATATTTTATGTAGTATATAAATCTCTGACGTGACTAAAAGAATAATAGAAAACATACTATCTAAAGTAAATGTAATAACATGACTAATACACATAGGTATTACAACTGTTGGTCCCGCAACATTTTAGGTAATTCAGAGCAACTCGTCCCAATTCAGATGGCGTGGACTATATAATCGTACTGAATTCTTGTTTTATGGCTCTAAAATGCCAAATAACGAGAAACTGTCATGGCAAAGCAATGACTATTGTTAATTAGGTCGTTTCTGACGGTCCTCCAAAATTTTAGGCGATTCAGAGTTGGTCGTCCGAATTCATGCAGAAGGCATAGAAATAGCACACAAAAATCTAGGAATTGTCCTGAATTCCTCTTTTATGTTCCTAAAATGCCAAAAAATGAGGAACGATCACGGCGAAGCAATAACTATTGTTCATTAGGTCGTTTTTAATGGTCACACAAACTTTTTGGCGACTCAAACTCGGTCGTCTGAATTTATGCAGATGGCTTAGGATATATCACGCGAAAATCTGGGAATCGGGCGAAATTTCGATTTTATGGCCCAAAAAGGCCAAAAAAGAGGAACGGTCATGGCGATGACTGTTGTTTCTTCGGTCGTTTTTGATGGGCCGACAAAATTTTAAGCGATAACACACAAAAATCGAGAATTGAATTCAGTTTTTTATGGCCCAAAAATACCAAAAACGAGGTACGCTCATGTTGTTCCTTAGGTCGTTTTGATAGGACTGTATAAGTTTAGGTGATCCGGGTCCGGTTGCTTGAACCCATACAGATGGCAAGGGTTATAACATACGAGAATTTGAAAATCGGGTGGAATTTTAGTTTTTATGGCCCTAAAACGCTAGAAAATCAGGAATGCTCATAAAGAGGTGATGACTATTGTTCCTTAAATCGTTTTTGATGGGCCGGTAAAATTTTAGGCGATTTGCGTCCAGTCGCTCAGACCCATGCGGATGGCGTGGGCAATAAGCACACGAAAATTGGAAAATCAGATGAAATTATGATTTTTGGCCCTAAAACGCCAAAAATGAGGAATGATCACGGCGAGTGATATCTATAGTTCCTTAGGTCATTTTTGATGGGCCGGTAAAATTTTAGGCGATCCGGGTCAGGTCACCCGGACTCATGTAGATGGCGTAGGCTATAGCACACAGGAATCTGGAAAGGGGGCGGAGTTCCAGTTTATTGGCCCTTAAACACCAAAAAATAAGGAACGATCTAAGCGAGCCGATGACTATTGTTCCTCAGGTTTTTTTGACGGGCCAAAATTTTTTTAGGCGATCCAGGTCTGTTCGCCCGGACCCATGTAGTTGGCGTGGGATAACACACAAAAATTAGGTAATCAGGCGAAATTCCAGTTTTATATCCCTAAAACGCCAATACATGAGGAAACAGTTATGGCGTGACGATGACTATATTTCTTTAGGTCGTGTTTGATGGTCCAGAAAAACTTAAGGCGATCCGGATACGGTCGGCCTGACCCATGCAGATGGCGTGGGTAACACACGAAAATTTCGAAATCAAGCGGAATTTCAGTTTTATGGCCCTAAAACGCTAAAAAATAAGGAACGATCAGGAGAGGTGATTACTGTTGTTCCTTAGGTCGATTTTGATGGGCTGCCAAAATTTTAGGTGATCCGGGCGGTCGCCTGAACCTATGCAGATGATGTGTGCTACAGCACATGAAAATCTAGGAATTGAGCGTAATTCTAGTTTTATGGCCCTAAAGTGCCAAAAAATGAGGAACGATCATGGCGAGTAGATGACTATTGTTCCATAGGTCATTTCTGATAGGCGATTCGGGTTCGGTTACTCTGACCCATGCAAATGACGCGGACTATATAGCACAAAAAAATTTGGGAATCAGACAAAATTCTAGTTTTATGGCCCAAAATTCCAAAAACAAGGAAAAATCATGGCGGAACGATGAATATTTTTCCTTAGGTAGTATTTGATTAGCCGACAAAAGTTTAGACGATCCAGGTACGATCATCCGGACCGATGCAGATGCGTGGGCTATAACACGAAATTCTAGTTTTATGGTCCTAAAATGCCAAAAATCGAGTAACGTTCATGGCGATGCGGCGATTATTGTTTCTTGCGTCGCTTTTTATGGGCCAAAAAAAATTCGGCGTTCAGTCGCTGGGACAGATGGCGAGCACACGAAAATATGAAAATCGGGAATTTCAGTTTTATGGTCCTAAAATGCCAAACAATGAGAAACGATCATGGCGAGGCGATAACTATTGTTCCTTATGTTGTTTTATATAAGTTGAAAAATTTTTAGGCTATCCGAGTCCGGCTATAACACACAAATTCTGAGAATCTGGAGGAATTCCAGTTTTATGGCCCTAAAATGCCAAAATGTGAGTAACGATCTTGGTGAGGCAATGTCTATTGTTTCTTAGGTCGATTTTGATGGGCCAAAAAAATATAAGGTGATCAGGGTCTGATCGGCCGGACCCATGTAAAAGGTGTGAACTATATCACACTAAAATCTGGGAATCGAGTGAAATTTCATTTTTGTGGCCCTAATATGCCAAAAAATGAGGAGTGGTCATGGCGAGGTGATAACTATTGTTCCTTTGATCGTTTTTGATTGGCCAACAAAGGTTTAGGAGAATCAGTCGAAATTAGTTTTATGGCCCAAAAACGCCAAAAAAGGAGGAACGATAGTTATTTATGGGCCAGAAAATTTTTGGCGATCGGGGTCAATCGCCTGGACTTATGTAGATGGCATGAGCTATAGTGCACAAAAATATGAGAATCAGGCGTAATTCCATTTTTATGGTCCTAAAATGCCAAAAAATGAGAAACGATCATGGTGAGGCGATGATTAATTTTCCTTAGGTCATTTTTTATGGCCGAATTTTTTTTTGGCAATTAGGGTTCGATCGCCTGGACCCATGCAAATGGTGCGGGCTTTAGCACACGAAAAACTGGAAATCAGGCGAAATTCCAGTTTTATGGCCCTAAAACACCAAAAAATAAGGAACGTTCATGGCGAGACGACGACTATATTTTCTTAGGTGGTTTTTGATCGACTGACAAAATTTTAGGCGATCCGGTTTTTGTTTCCCCCAGACATGAAGATGACATGGGCTACAACACATTAAAGTCTAGAAATCAGACGCAATTCCAGTTTTACGGCAGTAAAATACCAAAACACGAGTACTGGTTATGACGAGGTGATGACTATTTTTGCTTAGGTCATTTCCGATGGGTTGACAAAATTTTAGGCGATTGGGGACCTGTTGCTCGGACCCATGCAAATGGCATGGGCTATAGCACACAAAAATCTGAAAATCTGGCAGAATTCTAGTTTTATGAGCGTAATACACCAAAAAAAAAGGAATGGTCATGGAGAGCCGATGATTATTGTTCCTCAAGTCATTTTTGATCGCACAGACTCGTATAGATAGCGTGGGCTATAGCACACAAAACTCGTGGAATCGAGCGGAATTCCAATTTTATGACCCTAAAATGCCACAAAATGAGGAGCGGTAATGTCGAGGCGATAACTATTAGTCCTTAGGTCATTTATGATTGGTCGACAAACATTTAGGCGATCAGAGTCCTGTCGCCCGGACCATGCACATGGAAAGGGCTATAGCACACGAAAAATTTGGGAATAGGTCGAAATTCTAGTTTTATGGCACTAATACGCCAAATAATGAGGAATGGTCATGACGAGGCAATGACTATTTTTGCTTAGGTCATTTTTGATTGGCCGTCAAAATTTTAGGTGATTCGGCTCTGGTCGCCCGGATCCATGCAGATGGAGTGGGCTGTAGCACACGAAAATAAGGGAATCAGGTAGAATTCCAGTTTTATGATCCTAAAACGCCAAAATACATGGAACAGTCAAGCCGAGGCGATGATTATGTTCCTTAAGTCGTTTTTGATGGGCCGGCAAAATTTTAGGCGATCGGGATCAGTCACCCGGACCTATGTAGATGGCATGGGCTATATCACATGAAAATCTGGGAATCAGGCGTAATTCTAATTTTATGGCCCTAAAATGCCAAAAACTAAGTATCGGTCATAGAAAGGCAATGATTAATGTTCTAATTTTTTGATGGGCTGGAAAATTTTTAGGTGATCCGAGTCACTTCTCCCGGACTCATGCGGATGGCGTGAGCTATAACATAAGAAAACATGAGAGTCGAGCAAAATTCCAAGTTTATGGCTTCCAAACGCAAAAAAATGAGGAATGGTTATGGCGAGGCGATGACTATTGTTCCTTAAGTTGTTTTTGATGGTCTGGAAAAGTTTTTGGCGATTGGGGTAAGTCACCCGGACCTATGCAAATGACATGGGCTATAGCACACGGAAATCTCTTAGACGGGTGTAATTTCTAATTTTATGGCCCTGAAATGCCAAAAAATGAGTATCGGTCATAGCAAGGTAATGATTAATGTTCCTTAGGTATTTTTTGATATGCTGACAAAGTTTTAGGTGATTCGAGTCCTTTCGCCGAGACGCATGCAAATGATGTGGGCTTTAGCATACGAAAATATGAGAATCAGGTGAAATTCCAGTTTTATGGCCCTAAAACGCCAAAAATGAGGAACGGTCATGGAGAGGCGATGACTATAGTTTATAAGTCGTTTTAGATGAACTAACAAAATTTTAGGCAATCCGATTTTCGTTGCCCGTAGATATGCAGATGTCGGGGGCTACAACACTTGAAAGTTTGGAATTCATGCGGAATTCCAGTTTTATGGCCGTAAAATGCGAAAAATGAGTAACGGTCATGGCGAGGCGATGGCTATTGTTCCTTAGGTAGTTTTTGATGGAATGACAAAATATTAGGCGATCGAGGACCGATCGCTCGGACCATGCCGATGGCATGGACTATAGCACACGAAAATCTAGGAATTTGGTAGAATTCCAACTTTATGGCCTTATAATGCCAGAAAATGAGGAACAATCATGGCAAGGAGAAGGCTATTGTTCCTTAGGTTGTTTTTGATGGGCCGCAACAATTTTAGTCGATCGTGGTTCCGGTCTCTCAAACCCATGAAGATGGCGTGGGTTATAGCACATGAAAATCTGGGAATCAAGCTGAAATCTTTTACAGCCCTAAAACGCTATAAACGAGGAACGGTCACGGCGAGGCGGTGACTATTGATCCTTAGAACGTTTTAGATAGGCCGAATAAATTTTTGGCGATTCATCTCCGATCGTCGGACCCAGGCAGATGTCGTGGGCTATAACACATGAAAATCGGGGAATTGAACAAAACTCAAGTTTTATGGCATTAAAACGCTAAAAAATGAGGAGAGGTCATGGAGAGACAATGGATATTGTTCCTTAGGTCATTTTTGATAGGATAGCAAAATTTTAGGCGATTCAGGTCTGTCCACCGGAACCCATGCAGATGGCGTGGGCGCATACAGAAATTTGGAAATCTGGTCGAATTCAAGTTTTATGGCCCTAAAATTTTAAAAACGAGGGACGGTCATGACGAGGCTATGACTATTTTTCCTAAGGTCATTTTTGATGGGCCGAAAATTTTTTAGACGATCAGGGTCCGATCACCTGGACCCGTATAGATGGCAAGGGATATAGCACACGAAAATCGGGGAATCGAGCGAAATTCTAGTTTTTAGGCCCTAAAACGCCAAAAGATGAGGAGCGCTCATGGCGAGGCGATGACAATTGTTCCTTGGGTCATTTTTAATAGGCTGACAAAATTTTAGGTGATCCGGGTCCGGTCGCCCAGACCCATTCATATTGCGTGGGGTATAGCACACAAAATCTAGAAATCGAGCGAAAGTCCAGTTTTATGGCCCTAAAACGCCAAAGAACGAGGAATGGTCATGGAGAGGTGATGACTGTTGTTCATTAGGTTGTTTCTGATGGGTTGGCAAAATTTTGGGCGATCAAAGTTCGATCCCTTAGACCCCTGTAGATGGCATGTGCTATAGCGCACGAAAATTGGGAAGTCGGACGGTGTTCCAGTTATTTGGTCCTAAACACAAAAGAACGAGGGACGATAATGGTGAGGCGATGAATATTGTTCGTTAGGTTTTTTTTGATGGGCCAACAAAATATTAGGAAGTTCGGGTCCGGTTGCCCGGACCCATGAAGATGGAGTGGGCTATAACACATGAAAATCTGGATATCGGGCGCAATTTCAATTTTTATGGCCCTAAACACCATAAAATGAAAAACAGTCATGGACATGCAATGACTATTGTTTCTTAGTTCATATATGATTGGCCAACAAAATTTTTGGTGATCGTGGTCCGGTCGCCTAGCCCCGTGCAAATAGCGTGGGCTATAGCACACAAAATTAGGAAATCAGGTGGAATTCCTATTTTATGGCACTGATACGCAAAAAAAAGAGGAACGGTCATGGGGAGAAGATGACTATTATTCCTTAGATAAATTTTGATGGCCGACAAAATTTTAGGTGATCGGGGTCCGGTCACCCAAACTCATGCAGATGACATGTGCTATAGCACACGAAAATCAGGAAATCAGACAAAATTCTAGTTTTATGGCCCTAAAATTCCAAAAAAGAGGAACATTCATGGCGAGACAATGGCTATTGTTCCTTAAGTTGTTTTGACAGACCGGGCAAAATTTTAGGCGATCAGGGTCTATTTGCCCGGACCCATGCACATTGCATGGGCTATAACACACAAATATGTGGGAATAAGGCGTAATTCCAGTTTTATGGCTCTAAAATGCCAAAAAATGAGGAACGATCATGGCGAGGCGATGACTATAGTTTTTACGTCATTTTATATGGGCCGCATGATTTTAGGCAATTCGGGTTTGGTCGCCCGTAGACATGCAGATGGTGTGGGGGCTTGAAAGTTTGGAAATCGGGCAGAATTCTAGTTTCATTGCCGTAAAACGCAAAAACATGAGTAACGGTCATGGCGAGGTAATGAATATTGTTGCTTAAATAGTTTATGATGGGTCGACAAAAATGTAGGCGATCGAGGATCGGTCGCTCGGACCTATGCCATCGGGGTGGGCTATAATACACAAATATATGGGAATCTGGCGGAATTTCAGTTTTATGGCCATAAAACGCCAAAAGAGAAAAACAGTCATAGCGAGGCGATGACTATTGTTCCTTAGGTCTTTTTTGATGGGTCGAAAAAATTTTAGGCGATCGAGGACCATTCACTCGGACTCATGTCGTTGGTGTGGGCTATTGCACACGAATATATAGGAATTAGGCAGAATTCTAGTTTAATGGACGTAAAAAGCCAAAAAGAAGAGGAACGATCATGGCGAGACGATAACTATTTTTCGTTAGGTCGATATTTATGATTCAAAATTTTTTTAGGAGACCGAGGTTCAGTCCACCGCACCCATGCTGGTGGCATGGGCTATAACACCCGAAAAATCTAGGAATCGGGCCGAATTCTAGTTTTATGACCTTAAAACGCTAAAAAATGAGGAGCGGTAATAGCCCGACGATGACTATTGGTCCTTGGGTCAATTTTAATAGGCCGACAAAAGTTTGGGCGATCCGTTTCCGGTCACCCGTGTCACACCCCTTTTCTAACCCCCAAAAAGATGTATATGTGTATTATGGATTGTTGTGGGTTAAAGAGTTTTTCCAATTAAAGTGACAAACTTGAGTAGGGATTATTTTATTTACAGAGCTACCACTTGGAATTGATTTTTCGGTATTCCAAGTCACCTTTTATTTGAATCCCTATTCAAAGGAAGATTTGACTCTTTTATTATTGGTCTGCGAAAATAAAGTTCGGGTAGAGGATTCTGTTGACCGGGGAGAAGGTGTAAGGCATTCCCCGAGTCCCGTGGTTCTAGAACAGACACTTTATTGAGTTAACCTTGGCTTGAATTAATTTTGGACAAACTGTGATTTATATGTTTTCCATTTTTATTTTCTATATCCGTTTTTATTTCTTGATTATTAGAAAAATTAAAGAATATTTGAGTACTAAGATGTCATAATCACACTACGCAAGCGAATGCGTGATCGAGACGAAATTTATTGATTTAGTCATAACAGCGCTACGCAAGCGAATCCGCAGCCATGACAAAGAATTATTAGTACATTATTACTTTTGAAAAAAATTACTACACTTGAAGAAAATAATTTTTGAAATTTATTAAAAGTTACTATCGCGCTACGCAAGAGAATCAGCGATTATGAGAATAATTGAATTATAAATTAACTAAAACTATTGGATAAGGTACGAGATTTTTCGATTAATTTATTGAATGTTAAACATCACGCTACGAAAGCGATTCCGTGAAGTTAAAGCGTGCCTCCTATTTTCCTAGTGTTTAAATTAATAATAAATATAAAAAAAGCTTAAACTTTCTCTGTCTTTTTTTTAGTTACTTATTCAACTAAAGAAAGGAAAAAATATGACATTATTAAAATTTTTTTTGAACTAATGCAAGACATTAAACCCCGGTAACCTTATGCTAAACTTTCATGGTTTTGTGCCACTTATTTTACTTAACAAAAGATAAATTATTCATTTTTAAGAAAAACCCGCTTAATTTTTGGGCCTACATATTTTAGCTTATTTGGCCCATGTTGCTTAAAATACTCAATGACCAACACAACACAAATGACAATTATTCTTCTAAGCCCAAATTGCTCATCACGTTGATGTCCAAACGAAATTCATTTTCATAAAGAAACTCACATGCTAATTATTATCTTTGCTCTTTCATCTCCTTAATCAACTTATTTCTTAAGGACTAACATAATATTTCTACTTATTTACACCAACGTGGCACTAATCAGACTACAAATTCATTAGTAACGTAAACACCTTAAGCATTTGAATCCACTTTCATAATTACAATCGCAACTAAATATAAAAACTAAAAAAAAAACGGTAATACTTTAATGCTAAATAGAAGAACCATATTATAAAATTATATTGACTATGATTTAAAGCATCAAAATATTTGAAGCTAGAAGTCTTTCCTAGATAATTATACATAAACCTTAAAAGTAACTCACATAAAAGATCCCAAACTACACAAACATGGTTAAAAATGAAGTCTTTATCTTTTTCTTAAACTAAGTAAACTTAACAAAATGTTATTTGAGCTATGTAAAGAAAAATGAAAGGTCGACCAAACATTACAAATGTACATGCTGAAATATGACTGTGTGAATAACATGCTGAACATTCATAAATCAAGCATATCCATAGAGCTGGAAAAGAGCCATATACTCATCCATTGAATATAAAAATTTGCATTGCAAAGTTTAAGAAAATACCTGGTTTGCAGAAAATAAATACATCAGTGAAGAAATAGAGCTCAACGAAAAAAAAATAGCAGCAAACACAACAGAAAACAACAGCAGTTTCGTGTTTAAATAGCCCGAAAACCTTGGAGAAGAAGCCCAGAACCAACTCTAAAGAGGATTTGCACTTTTCTAAAAAAGTTTTCACTCTAAAATTTACTCATAAAGCTCACGATTTCAGCTTGCTAAAGAGTGCTTTAGTTGCCGATTTTTTTTTACTCTCAAAGTGATATTTTTTACGGTGTAAAACCTGTTCATCAGTTGGGTCATAGATTGTGTGTATTTTACTGTGAAAGAATGACCTCTTTAAGTAGGAAAATAAAGTCCTTTTGGACAGATCTTGGTTCACCAAAAAACTGTCCAAAAAGACCAACTTTTGTGTGCCAAAATAGTCCACTTTTCACCAAAAATCTGACACAAAGCAAAGTAGTTGTGTTTTCCAGCATGCTTAAAACAGTACAAGTAAACTAACATGTATGTATTTCATGATTGATTATCTAATATTCAGATTTAAACCAACATAACCAAACTAACTTGCTCTACATAAATCAAACTTCAAATAGAACTCAAATCACTAATTAAATTGACAAAGTAAACATTACTTTAGTCGTAACTAAACTAAGTACTCCAATAACTAGATTGAAATTAATTTAATTTCTACAAACTAACATAGAAAAAAACTGAATTCACCAAATAAAGTGTGAAAAAAAAATTAAACGAGCATTGTTAACTATCCGACAATGACTAACAACAACTAAATAAACGACTATTAATAGCCGCAAATCAGAACCTAATCGTATGGAAACAACTTATTCATCTTGCAATCACAGAAACGATTCATGGGTGAATCAAACAGAAAATTAAGCAATTACGCAAAAAATGAACTTGATCTATCGAATTGACAAGGATCAAAACAAGCAATTAATTATTGACAAGAAATATACAATTTAAACTGAACCTAAACCCAATTATAGAAACAAAAATCAGAAAAATAAAAAGGGGAACTAGGATTTTACCATAACAACTGAATCAGATTGCCCTCGTCTCTTAAAAACAATGCAATCGCAACACGTCGACCCCCAGAGCACTGTTTTCTCGATGGCATGTGCTGAAAAAAATGAGCTTCGGCATACCGGTTGATTCCAAATCATTCCAAAGAGAAAACAGTGTTGTGGGGTCGTGTTTATGCTAGAAGATCAGTTACAAGGGGTTGGTTGGGTGTTTCAGGGGCGGCGGCAGGCATGGTGGTGGCGGCAGTGGTGGTAGCATGAGGTGAGGGAGAGGATTTTGGGGTATGGAATGGGAAAGAGTAGGAAGATAGGAGGAACTAGTGAAAATTTGACGGGTTTTGGGCGGTGGATTACGGCGGGGCAGAGGCGGCAGCGTGACTAGGGTTTGGGTTTGTCAATTTTTGGTGGAGATTTGGGGAATTTGGGTGTTGGATTCGAAAAGAGGAGGTTGAGATGAGTAGGGGGTGAAATTTTGGTGGTGTTTGGAGCACCACCGGAGGTGGCGCACGGTGGTGACAGTGGAGGAGGGGCGACAACTTGATAAAGAGGAGAGAGTGAAGAGAGGGGTCTCTAGGGTTTGGAATATTAGAGAAATGGTAAAAAAAAAATCTGATTTTAAAAGGCTTTTATACCTCAAAGGGAATAAACGAGGGCCATTGGATCAAAGATTATGGATGAATGAGATCAAGTCTTAAGATTACTTAAATGAAACGACGTAGTTTTGATCCAAAACTACGTCGTTTGGACCCTCCCATGGCTGCCCCATTTGGACCGGATATGTGGCTCTTTGGGCTTATAATTGGCCTAATTTTGGCTCAATTTCAATTAGAATACACTAAAACAATCCCTTAACCCCTAATTATCTTATCTAGTCCTAAAGAAAAATGTACAAGTAAAAAGAAATTTTCTTTTCTATATATAATTTAAAGATGCAAACTAAAATATACAAATAAAAGGTAAAAAATATTTTGGTATTTTTAATGAAGGAATGCAAACAAAAATGCATAAATAACTAAAAATCATCCAAAAGTTAGTATTTGTAGGAGAATTCGATGCGAGCAAAAATTAGGTACTCACAGCTGCCCCTCTTTGCTCGAGAACATGAAGAGTTTTTATGGAAAGAAAAGTGAATGCCATGGCTAATTTTTTCTCACATAATACTCAAATGAAAGCATTTTTTGAATAAAGGTGACCGAACCTTGCTTTCGGAGTTGCCTACATATCCTTGGCTATAAAGAAATCAGGTCAGTGTAGTTCATAGAAAATTTTGGTAGCTGGGACTACTGGACACTGAAGTTAAGACTGTTTCTGCTGTTGTTGTTGCTACTGTTATTGTTACTTGTTGCTTACATCAAAAGAAAAGGAGAAGAGAACTACATATGTCTGCAAACTAAGAGTTGCAAAATTCCTATCTATGTGCCTTCTGGAGTCAAATCTTGATTCTTGACTTGCTCGTTTGTGTTGACCTTAGATTTGATCTTGATGGTCTTTGAAGAAAATATTATGACTCAATATCAGCCACTCGCTTTCCTGATTGAAACTGGAGAAGATGAATCTTAAGAAGTTGGGTTGCTGACACATTGTCAAAGCTAACTCCAACTATCCTGTGATCGTCCTTTTGATGATAACTGAAACTGCAAGCTTCGATCGTTACAAACTGTGCTTTACGCCGGGTCCTGCAAAGCATCAAAGACGAACAAAACGAACAAAAATTTTCTTCCCCAGCTTGGACTAGGAAGATTTTGTGAGTTATCAGAGAAAGCTATAACCTATCTAATTTATTGAAAGGCAGACAAAAACAGTAGTATAAACTAGCTAAAAGAGATAAGATTTTGTAACGAGGGATTGTGTACCCTACGTTACCAAGAGGGTATGTAATAATGGGTTGGTACCCTGTATTACTTAAAGGGAAGGTAAACAGGGTTCGTACCTTGTATTACTGAAAGAGGATGTAACCAGGGGTTGGCACCCTGTATAACTGGAAGGAAATGTAACCAGGGCTTAGTACCCTGTATCACTAGGAAGGAATGTAGCAGGGGTTGGAACCCTGCATTACTGGAAGGGAACATAACTAGGGGTTGGATCCCTGTATTTACTGATAGGGAATGTAACCAGGGGTTGGAACCTTGTATTACTGAGAAGGTATGTAACCAGGGGTTGGTAGCCTGTATTACTTAAAGGAGTGTAACCAAGAATTGGTACCCTGATAGTGAAAGGAAATGTAACCAGGGGTTGGTACCATGTATTACTGGAAAATAATGTAACTAGGGGTTGGTACCCTATATTACTGAAATGAGTGTAACCAGGGATTGGTACCCTATATTACTGAAAGGAGTGTAACCAGGGGTTGGTACCCAGTATTACTGGAAAAGAATGTAACCAGCGATTTGGTACCCTGTATTACTGAAAAGGAATGTAACTAAGGGTTGGCACCCTGTATTACTAAAATGAAAAGTAACCAGGGGTTGGCGCCCTGTGTCACTAGGAAGGAATGTAACCAGGGGTTAGTACCATGTATTACTAAAAGGGAATGTAACCAGGGGTTGGTACCCTGTATTACTAGAAAGGAATGTAACCAAGGTTTGGTACCCTTGTTGGCCCAAGAAATTGAATGGTTTTGAAGATTGACAAAGGAAATCAAAGATGAACCAGGTCCATCACTGGAGACATAGACACATGCAGAGTTAAAGGAACGTGAGGTGCACATGCAGGAGATAAAATGTCACGACCCAAATTCCCAACCTTAGGGACCGCGATGGCGCCTAACACCACACTTGCTAGGCAAGCCAATGTTAGAATTTGAGTAGCTAAATT